>VXBO01007935.1:607708-642442 GCA_013400135.1 Rhinoptilus africanus
GTAAATAAATTCCCGGTGATGGTGGGGGGGGGGGGAGTTAAGTATCGGAGCGGAAAGCTCACGAGGTCCTTAGCATAATCTCTCTGGTTCAGACCTGCATTTCTTTTTCCATTTGAGCTTGTCTTACAGTGGAGAATAGTGTATCATTCCAATTTTAGATAGTAGACTACCTGCTCCGCTCAGGCAGATTGAAAGTTTTTCTTCTGGTACATCACATAATTTCCAACAGCCCCTTCCCCTCTCTAAAGGGATTATTGTCTAAATCTGCACCAGGTCAAGTGAAATAATTAAACACAAGCTGGCTCCACTAATTAACTTATCCACAGACTATTGTCTGTTATTAGCATTTTAAAGAGAGGTTTTGTTAACTCTTTCTTCCTAGACCTAACAGTACTTTTTTAGTAACACAGCCCATTCCTCTAACCATCTTTGGCTACATTTCTTACGAAAATATTATCATCGACACGTTTGCTAGAGCATGAATGAGCCCACAGGATGTTTCAGTCTGCAGCAGCTACGTTTCTTAACAGAGCATAAGAAAAAGGCAGCTTAAATGCAAAGGAATGTAACTGTCAGAAGACCAGACGAGGGTCTTGTATTCCTAAAGTATTCTTAAATGCAAAGTGATTGGTGTAAACAATGGAGACGCTACTGTGTGCTTCCTAAAGCGTAATTAAAATGGTGACATATCTAGTGTCTTAAAGTGCGTCTCATCAGAGCTTTGGAACCATGTCAGGATCCTGGAGCAGGGAGTTGCTGGGGATGTAATACTTCCAAAAAGACACAGATGTGTGCACAGGGACAAAAACGTGGGAGTCTGCTGTTCCGCACCACGAATGCTCTTTAATTCCTGGAGTTCTGCACTAATGAGTATCCCAAAAGGTGGCAGAAGGTGGCTCTTTGAAGGGGAGGGCTGTTCTTGTTGGGCACTTCCAAGCCTCACCAGGCTGGCTGTGAATGCCCACGGCGGCAGGTGCCGGGGTTTGGGATGTTCTCCGCTCACTGCAGGCTGAGTCTCTGGGATACGCCAGGGAGGTGCCGAGGGCAGGCGGGAAGGAGCTGGCCTTATTCTGCCCAGAACTGGACATTAAAGCCTGTACGAGCTTGTAGTAGCAGAGCAGTGAGGCAGGCTGTTCTTTTGTCATGGTAACCTCGCCATTTTTTTTTTCCTAATTTTTAGGCTAAATATTTTCCTTTCATTGTTGTTTTGTTATTCCAATTTAAAAAAAAATAAATTGTGGGGATTTAGTGTGAGAAATCCTCATTAAGTAGAGTATGTGTCAGTATAATGATGCTTTATTCAAGCTATTCATTTTTTGCGCTTAAAATGCTTTCTGTTCCAAATGCCTTTCTAGAAAAATAAATGTAGTTTTCAGTTAAAGTAAACAGGTCACATACTGAGTGACCTCAAATCTGATGGCTAAAATTTAGAAGGGGAACTAATTGGATAAAAATGTGGTGACTCATACTCTCCAGACATTCAGTAAGTTGGCCTTTCCAGTCTTAATTTATACAGCTCTCTGAAAAATAAATAGATTGCAGCTTCACGTTCGTACCAACGTGGACTTCATCTCCGTTTATAAGGAAAAATCTTGTTTTCATGGGTAAAGGTTTGGGCAGATGCTCGAGCCGGGGTAAGCTGGCCAGGCTGATTTGCCCAAGGATGGAAGCGGGGTTTGTGAATCAACAGCGAGTGACTCTTGTAGAATTGGTAAAGCCTTTCCAGTAGTATCTGCTTTTGTGAAGCCAGGGTTTGATACCACCCAAGCATATGCCACATAAAATGCCTACTTAGGAAGTGTTGTTTTCACCTTCTGAAGGGGAATTTCAGAGAGATAAGAGCAGCAGCATCCATCCTTCCCTCTTCAGCTCTGTGCAGACTCCGCGGTTTGGTTGCAGCAGAGCGGGGCTGGCCCGGCCGCGGAGAGCTGCAGCGTTTGAAATACCCTACAATGTGTTGTATGTATTTTGCTCACAAGGGAGCTTGTACTGAGGTGAAGTGGAGTAGTAGATAAGAGGATACTCCACGCATTATTCATGCTGGAAGTGGTTTGTTTTGGAGATGTGTATGTTTCTGCAATTATTTTAGCCATTAAACTTCAGCCCTGAAAATGCTTTCATCTTGGCTGATTCCATCTTTTTGTGGCCATGGCAATGCAGAGGAGCGTGATGGGAAATGCGTTATTAGATTTGTAAATTATGTGCATTTTTCCCCCCCTTGATGTTTGATATCAGAAGACATGATGTTTGACAGAAAAGGTAATGAACAGTATTTGCTTGTAAATCAGCAGCGAGATGTGGTTTGAATGAATGCATATTTGAGCACAAAGAGAAGATCAGAGAGGGTTACCAGCACTCCTCGCTATCCCAAAATCTGCCCTGCGGATGAGAAGCGGAGGCGGCTTCCATCAGTGTGTGCGGGAGAGCAGGAACGACTGCCTGGCTTCAACGCGGCAGCCCTTGCAGAGCAGTCCCTGCCCTGAGCGTGGCGCACACAGCCATGTCGGAACCGGCGTTCCATGAGCCAGCCTCGCTCGTGCTGGGGAAGGAGCTTGGAGAGCAGGGAAACCCGCAGGACGTTGGCTGGATCTTTGGGTGGGTGGCCCACCCGCCGCTCCTTTGGCCACGGCAGCATTTCCGTGAACCCCGCAGCAGAGAGCTGGAGAATCTCTCAGCTGTATCCCTGTGAGTGGAGATTGAAGCATCAGCAATCATTTATGTAGATGATGCTGATTAGGCAGGAAATGCCCCACAAGAGTTTCCCACCCCCAGATTAGGACAATGTAATGAATTTTTTAAATCATAATTGCCAATCAGAAAAAAAGTCTGGAGAGAATCAACATTTTTATTTTAATAGCTGCAAAAATGTCACATTGATATTGATCTTCTAAAATGATGTTTGACATTTTAAAAGATCAATTTTTGTCAAAGTTATCTCAGACCATTAAAACCATTTCAAAAACCATGTAAAAATGAATTCCAAGTGAGGGAGAGGTTTTGACGGCCCTTCCTTGGGAGCAGTTTCACTCTTAGCGTCTTCTGATGGAAAACCACTTTGTCGTGATATTCTCCACCAGTTTTCGTCCTCAGGCCCCTTCAGCTCGCTGTATGGTTTCTGCCACTGCTGTCATCCCACCATATCGAAATGGGTATTTAGGGATGTTCTTCTGAAAGCTAATTCCACCGTTCGCAATAAGAGCCTATTAACGTAACTCGGAGTGACCGCTGCCTGCGGTATTAGCGTCTCCGAAGGCTGACTGATAGATTGGAGAGATGGATTTTGCATTATTGTGTGACCCCGCCGCTGTGCTGGGGCAGGTTTGGAGAGGAGCACGGACATGGTGCTTTTTTTGCACCATCCATAGGAAATAAGGTAGGCTAAATGGCATACTCAGTGACCAGATGTACAGGGGAGCATTCAGGGAAAACGCCTCAAAGCATCTTGTAAGAACTCATTTAAAGTTACATAAATTATTGTTTGCGTTTTCACACGCAGTTATTTTCAAGTCTAACCAGCTGTATCTGTTTGGAGTGGCCCTAAATAAATACACCATTACATAAACACAAAATTTGTTTGGGGATTTTTTCCACGGAGGTGCAGACCCTGGTTGCTTCGCAGCATTGCACAGACTGTGAGAAGGAGGTGTCTGAATTTCAATGGGACATTTTGACACAGAAAATCCCATTCTTAGTATGTTTGGTGTTTTGGAACCATGTGGTGGCAGCTACCTTAAAAGAAGACACAGTAAATAATATGGTACATTTTTTTCTTAGGGAAATTTGAATGTAAGTAGACAGTCCAAGCAGGTGATTACGTTTCAGTTAACATTTTTCACCCAGTCTGGGCACAGCGCGCCGATGTCTGGAGGATGCTGATGCACTGTCCGGGCGTTTTGCTGACAGGCTTCCCAGCAGCGTGTCGGTTCGCTGCTCGTTCAGCCAGCCAGGCGATTGCTATTCCGGGAGAGCACCGTGTCACGATCCGCGGGGATAACGACGCAAGCCACCGCTGGCGCGTTATCATCTCGCAGGATGCAATTACCTGATAAACGGTGACACTCCCCGTAGCCGTGTCTTGGTTATGTGCCGCTGCAAGTCCAGTCCGCAAAGTTCAATCCGGTGTTCACAAGTCCTTAAGCGCCACTGAAGTGTTCTCTAGCCGATCCCCGGGTTTTATTAATGAGAAAATAAACGAAGTGACTCAAGGCTCAGAGACGCTCGTCTGTGCCTTCTCTGTTCCAAACCAGAATAAAACGTGAAAGAATAATCTGAAAGACATGATGGTTTTTATTGAAGAAATAATCACAGAGTCACTTAACAGAATCAGGAAACCTGCTTTATCCTTTGTTGCATTATAAATAAGAATTACGTTTGTTCTTGGGAAACAAGCCTGAAGTACACTGCAGCACGTTATTGTGAGTGACGCGCGGGGAGCGACTGCATAAATACTGCCTGTCTGTTCCATTAGCTGGTTTTGTTTCTTGTGTTTCTCTGCTTTCCTTTCCAGGAATGAGCTGTTTTATCATTTCGGAGGTGCAGTCAGAGCAATTACTGGGTCACTCGTTATGGGGACTGAGTCCCAGCTCCCGGCGAGGAGCGTGGTGGCGGGGAGGCGGCGGGGCTGGGCTGGCCAGTCCAGAATGGCGTGGAGGAAGGCAGGAGAAGGGAGGGACATGTGTCCTGCAGCGTTCTGCCTCTCTGGGAACGGGGAGAGACAAGGGAGGGGATAAAACAGAAAGGGGAGGAAGAGATGTTCGCAGGGACGGAGGGTTAAGGGGGTTGGTAGCACAAAGGGGTTGGTAGTAGAGCCTGGTCAGGCTCTGGAGCATCTCCTCGCCGCAGCTAGCCTAGCGCCTGCTGTCTCTGATGACGGGTCATCAGCAGCCTTGGAAACGATCAAATCTGGTTAATAAATGAATGGTGCTGGTAGAGCAGGGTGTCTTGTGTTGAAGGAGGAAAACAGATCCCATGAAAAGCATGAACTCTCACAGTTGTTTGGAGAGAAGTCAAGCATCAATTGAGCGTAGCTGGGACGTTGCAGCTGAAGGAAGAAGTTGAAGCTCTTTATCTTCTGTGCATCATGAGAGGAGTTTCTGCAGTTACTATTTTTTGTCCTTCCACTCTTGATGTGAACTGTGGCAAAGGCCATAGGCTCTGGGTTCAAAGGGCTGTAGAAAATGCCATTCTAGATGGCAGAGCCCGGGTAGTTCAGCATCCTCTCGTCATACGGGCGTCTCTCAGAGCTTCAGGCATGAGCTCTTGGAGCTGTGTTTGCTGGTTATGTCTCGCGCTAGGTGATTAGATGTAAAATTACACAGTATCATCCTAACTTGGAACATAAAACCACTTCCATGCTCTGTCTTGACTGTTCATACGTTTCTTGGCAGAAGCTGTTGCAGACACCAGCTTTCAATCCTTCCAAATTAAATGTCAGTTGATGGCGGAGCCGTCGTCAGGACGAGCATCCCGCTCGTTCTGCTTCCCCAGCGCCCGAGAGCGGCTCTGCACCTCCGGAGCCTGCTGACGAGCAGCTCATCTGGGAGCAGTTTCGAAGGAGATCTTTGACTTTCTTTGGCTTCCCAGAGGAATTCGTAATTATTTCCTCCTTTATCATAGAGTGCAGCTGGAGGCTTCAGCTCCATTAGAATTGCCCTGGTAATTTCACAGTGGGAAATTTACAGCAAACAAGGGACATTAATGTTAAATAAATTTATGCAACAGCAACCCTCACACAAGTCATTAAAAGTGTGTGCAATTTTTAATGGATGCTTCAGCATGGTATTTGATAAGTTAGTTCATTTCTTTTCCCAGTCTGTTAAGTATACGTACACGCACACACATAAATTTTTCTGCCGGAGGTATGGAAGAAGCTGGCTGCGGCCCCGAATGTCACCTCCTTGCGGAGGCTGTCACCGTGGCTGTAATCCCAGCCGCGGCGCGGTGAGGAGAGGCTGCCACTGAGGAGCAGGTCTGTGTGTGTGCCTGTGCGAGGGTGGGTCTCTGCCACTCAAATAATCCAATTGAACTATGTAGTGATTCGGAATTATGTCTATTTGAAAAGACAGGATATCATAAAGACTGCTAATATGGTGGAAAATTATATTAAGCTGAGACAAGACAAAGTTGATTATGTGCTAGACTAGTGCAGATGTGCCTGGCGCTAGTCGTTCATGCATATTGATTGATCTTAAATATAGCAGAGCAGAGGATGGGAGTGGTGTTTGTGTGGTTATTGATTTTGTTTCAGCTCCTTGGGCTGTCGGGAGCACTCGGATGCCATCTCGGCTGATACCACTCCTGATCAGGAGGCTTGATAAGAAAGCAGGCATGAGGCTCCTGTCCCAGCCAAAGAAAACATGCCGGTTACGTCCTTTTAGAAGCAGACTGTTGCATTTATTTCATGCAGATTTTCAGAAAGACGCCAGCTCTTTATAGCTCAGTGGAGCCCCAGGGTGAATTTCCCTGGGAGGCTGCGGCTGGGCTTCAGCAGGCTTTGGGTTTCAGCTGGTTTGGGGGTGACTGTGGTGGATGCTCCTGATCTGGGCTCTGCATTGAGCGGTCTGGGGGTGCTCACGGAGTCACTCTGCTGCGTGATTCAGTTTGCTAGAAGGAAGAGACTTGGTTTCTAAATTGATCTATTTTGGCTTTTATAAGCCTGCACGAGCAGAACTGTTGTTTCTCCACCTCTCCCACGTTCCAAGCAGTGAAGCTGTAAACAGGAGGTTTTCAATACCATTCTGTGGTGGTTCCCTCGTTCCTCCTGAGTCTCTATTAGGAAGGTATTCCTAAGTACCGCTGTGCCAAGAGCCACTGCCCTTTGCCGCCAGGACTCCCGGCTTCCCAGGGCTCCCTAACCCTGCTGCCTCATTTGCATGGAGCTTGAAACGTGATGTGGCAGTCAAATAAGATGCTGGTTTTCTAATAAACAAAGTATTTAGGAGCAGAGAGAACTAGACCTTAAGCAGTAAGTTTTGTGGCTGTTTGCCCTGGGAATTTCCCAGTACCCCAGTCCCATCTGTATGGCCATCTCCGTCCGCCCCCAGCGCAGGCTGAGCTCCCCGCAGGTGCCGGCTGCCGGCACAGGTGAGTTTTCATGATCGCGGTTTAGTTCTGAAACAGGAATTTGTAAGCATGTGGAATTGAGTGCATATCACTTACTTTGATTTATGTTCGAGCTAAGGTGAAAGAACTCTATCCGTTATTATAGACATCAAAGACAATGTATTGAAATTCAGTTATTATAATGTACACATCATTTATCAAATCCCTGCCCAATAATGCCAGCATTTGCCGCACAGAAAATACAGCTTGATGGATTACCTGCTTCTCGCCATCTTTCTGAAGGCCAAGGAAGGCAAACACGGAATTACTTCAGAAATGTCAGAGTTGGGCTCTTTCAGGCCTGAGAGAGGGACTGAAACAACCGCCACAGGGCAGTCAGCAAAATGCATGGGCAGGGTGAGGGTTTCGGGGAGCTCGCGGTCCTCAAAAGACATGGGTCTATTTGTCTCCTGCTCTCATCACGAGCAGGGGCAGCCCACTGACTGCAGGCAGAGCCTGTGTCACCTCTTGCAGCATTTGGCCTGCTCTTGAGATGCTGCTGATCTAAAAAAAAAGCACGTTTTTACATCTAAAGCAGCAGTGATCTGGACTTGGATCCGCAGCAGCCAGTTCTTGCCTGGGATGGGAAAAAAAAATGGCTTTGAAATACGAATTTCAAATTAAAACCGGCAAAAATAAATAGCAGAAAGTACTTTTTTTTTCTTGCTGAGCTTCTATTCAGTTCCTGCTTCCTGTTTTGACAGCGTAAGTTATACTTGGGCAGGAAAAAAAGGAAGCCCACAAACATAATTGCAACCATGTCTAATTAGGCAGAGCTATGTAAATTTAGCGTTTCTACATGATTATAAATGTCAGGAGAGCCTTAGATAAGACATGAGAGTTTTGAGTATCTCTTGTGTACCTAGTCTAAAATGTCCTTATTGCTAATCCTATTCATCTGGAGTTGCTTCCTAATTAGAATATTTATGGGCTAATAAGGAGGTGAACAAGACACTCCAGTTCTGTTCCAAAGGTGAGAGTAGGGATTCATTAGGCTCAGCGTCTCTGTTTTGATTGCTGTACAATGTAATTAACATTGTGCTAGACAATCATTTTAGATTTACCTTAACAACAAATATTTAAGAAGATTCCTGTTGTTCTGTCTTTGAGTGGAGGTCTGCTGAAGCCAAGAGCAGTTATGTCATCAGATTTTTGAGGTTCCCAGATGGTTTTTTCCTATTTTATTTTGCAGACCTTTTAGACCAATTTGTGAGTTACTAACGTTTCTGAGTTTTGTCCATGCTAGCTAAAAGTAAATCTCTTTTGCATATTTTATGAATTCGTATTTTATAAATTTTATATCACTAAGACCTATTTTATAGGAAATGCTTATTTTGATTATTTTTTTTTCTCGTAATTTTCAGTTCATGTCTATATCCAGTGACCTGGTATAAAAGCGAATGTTTAAAGTCAGATCTAGTTCAGCTCGTTTCAGGCTATACTGCCTCGTTTCAGGTTATACTGCCGTGAAAGCCTAGTTACTGGCTGGCGTTCAGCGTCTACTCGAGTGTTTCTTCTGGAAGGGGGTGTCCCACCAGGAGCCCCTCTGAGCCCGGCCCCAGCAGCAGCAGCAGAAATGCTTCCTGCCTCCCGATCGAGGTGGTACCAGGGCAGTCCCATGAGTTCTACCCCACTGGGCTGGAGACCTTTGTGATGAACCACTGTGTGAGGATTTGGGTGCTTCCTTAGTGGGATCCAGTCATCCCCTCTTTGCCCCCTTGAGGGAAGGTCCAGTCCTTGCCCACCCGTCCAGCCCAAGAGCTGGGTGACAGAAGACATCTTCTGGCCTTCTTCCTGCCACATCCTCTCTGGCTTTTGCAAGGTGTTTCTTCCCCATTTCAAAGGACCCCTAAGCGCAGCCTCAGGAGAGATGCTCTTTCCCTGGAGTCCAAGGGGGAGCTGCGAGGACTGGCTGACCCCAAACCCCTGGGGCCAGTGCTGCTCAGGCAGGGGAGCCGGTTCCCTCAGCCTCAGAAGTGTCTCCTGGTGGATTCTCCTGAGGGATTTTACAAAGGACCAAGGCACAGAGTTTCTGTTTTCCCTCTCCCCATCTCCCTTTTGTTTAAGCCCTACTTCTGTTTGTAGACCACGTCAGAGTTATGCAAAGCAATGTCCACAATAAATACAAATGCTGAATTGTTCCCAAATTTTTGACAGTGCTGTGGCCAGTCTCAAAATCAACTCCTTTTCAAGGGTCAGCTGCTCAAAGTAAAACCTGGGAGTCTTGATCCTCCCCTCTTTGCTTTCCTTCACCTGCTGAGAAGTGAACTTGTCTGAGAAGACAATATTCTGTGACTTTAAAGGTGTTATCAGAAAAGTTGTTAAGACACCAAGTCACGTTACTTCAAGTCTTCTCCCTATAAATTACAGCGAGGTACGAGAATCTCATAGATAATGATAAATATAGCAACATTCTACTGCTGATGGAAATCATTATCAGCCATTATCAACTTTAATTAATATATTCACATTATTCAAATCCAGGTAGAAAATGTTCTTTGGCATCAAGTCTAGAGTAATAAGGTTTGTGGCTTTTGTGCAGCTTGAAAAGCAGCTGGCAACAGGGAATGAACGCTGGGGAAATACTTGGTCTAGACTCGGGTCCAGCACATTAGATATCCGGTAGGTCTCACCCATTTTCCACTCCAGTGTACAAGGGCTGGAAGATCTCCTGTTTCCGAGGGCTGTTTCTCTCCTTGATGCGCTGCTTCTGCACCAGAAGAGCTTCCCTGTTGTTTGTGGCATCTCGCTCGTCTCCGTAGCAACCAGGGTAGTGCAGGGGAACACACAGTTGAAGATGCAGGAATGGGCACTGGTAGCAAATGTTCTTTGCTATGAAAAATGATTGAAAACAAACAGAAAATATGGGCTAAATAAACCTCAGCTAGTTCTAAATGGAATGCTTCTTGAAAATTTCCATTAGACCTTAGCAGCTCTTTAAATAAATAACCAGTGTGTCCTCTTCCATCTGAGGATTTCCATCTGTTGATTTTGTTTGTTTGCTTTTTTTCCCTTTTATAAAAATACCGCGGCCCGATTCTGCCACGTGCTGCACACACAGCCCCAGGGAGCGGCGCCGGGCGCCTGGGGTTGAACGTCCCCTTCCGCTTGAAAAAGATTCTGAAAAATAACATCAGGCAAATGTGCAGAGCCTCCCAAACCCGAGGAAGGTGCCAGCCCAGGACCGTCCTTTCTGTTTCGAATGGAGCAGTGAAAATGGGATCTCTGTGATGCGCGTTGTGTTTTCCACTTCTACCCCTTCGAAGTGGCGGGGCTGACTTTGGGTGGGCAAGGTCCGTCCTCCACATCAGTGACTCCCTGGGCTAACGGTTCGGTTAGAGACCTTAAGGACTCAAAGTAAGGGCCTGTTACCGCTGGTTTGAGTTAGCACTTTGTTTTCTGCTCTCAGATAATACATTGCTAAACCTGGATTGTTCTGACATTTGCTACAAGAAAAAGGAAATAAAAAATCCATACAGCTCCCATTAACCGAGTGAGGTGAACACTGCAGTTAGCGGGATGAGATAAAACCTTTTTACCTCTGGGACACAAATGTGAGTGCAACTTATGATAAAATTAAACACATGTCATGATCTCACCTTATTCCCTACAGGGAGTTAATCCATCTCACAAAAATCTCGGCACATACTTATCACAGCCTCCAGCTTCTTCTTAGGAGAGCCCAAGGACCAGAGTCCCAAGACTTCACGTCCTGCCTGACGGGGATGGTCCCTCCAGGTCCACATGGAGCCCACCCTTACAGTTCTGCTTCTCGCTTGCAGTGGAGCACGTCAGCTTCTGCTCCTCCTGCTTTCACAGCACATGTCTGAGAAGTGGAGGAAATAAAGCAACACACGTATAACGTTTACTTAGTGCAAGTTTGTACACCACCTCCAGAACCTGAGGTGAGCAGCTCTGTGAAAGTTTAGCCTTATATACTGCTGTAGGAGTAGGCTTAATACTCATCTTCTCCAAAAGTACAAGTCGCACCAGTATTTAGGAGAGCATTAAGCTTAGAATCTCATCACTCCCTTCTAAGCCTGCTACGGGGGTAAGACACTAAACTAAATTCTGAAGAAAACACTGCTCAAGTTTTGGGATGTTTCCCTTGTGTCACGCAGGGAACTGAGATTATAGAGCATGGGGCACGGACAGCTGAGGTGGCTGCATTTGAATTCCGCATCACAACCAAGGCAAAAATACTTAGTTTTGGGGGATTCTTCATGCCACAACATACCCTTTCCTTTCTAGTTGTCAGGAGGTATCAGTGCTGGAACAAGGACCGTCGTCTGCAGCCAGCGCAGCCCGAGCAGATGGGAGCTGCTGCGTGGTGGCCAGAGGTGGGGAGCAAGGAAGCAGATCCAGTGCGGAGGGACTGGAAAGCCACCCCCCACGTTGTCTCAGATCAATTTTTTATGTACCTGTATCCTTATTCTGCAGTTACATTTTGCTGGGCTAGTTCTGACGCTGAGTATAAAGCGATGAATTGCTGCCCAAAACTTACAGTCAGTCTAGTTACAGCGGCAGAAAGTTTCTTTCTGCAGTAAGTCATTCTGCTCAGGAGACTGCTGCATCGCAGCAAAAGGATTTTCTTGCACAGGGAAAAAGGTCTCATCTGAGGGCGGGGGGGGAAGAGGTAACATTGCCAGTGTGGATGTGATCAATATAGCTTTACTTCTGTGTGTAAAGGCGGCTTAAAACTGTATTCAGAATCTCAAACTGGACTCCCCAAACTCACAAATGCCTCTGCAAAAATAGTCTTCATTTCTCTTGCAGTTCCCCATTTGAGAAAAGGGGATAATTCCCAGCTCACAGAAGTTTAATGAGTATGAATTTGTCAATATTTATGCCTACAAAGAAAATAAAATATGTCAGCATTATTTATAGCATTTCAGTAAGCTCGTCAGCACAGCGTCATATATGAGCAGGTCATGGGTTAACAAGGATTAATTATCTTGGCAGAATTATGCTTTGCGATTTTTCATTTCACTCTGTTAATTTTGAGTATTTTCTAATATAGGCTACTAAATTCTGGGTCATTTTGCTTCTCATATGAATTTCATCTCTTCCATACGTAAATGTTTTTTAAGAGGAAATGTAGCCAGAATTGGAGAGAACTGAAATGCTGAAAACTCCCTCTTGCAGCTAATAGTCAAGAAACAGCTACATTCCTCCAGTTTTATAACTGCAAGTATTACATTTCATCACATAAAGATGGTTGGCAAGTTCTTCTTTCCTACCTTGTGGCCATGTGAAGTTAATTCCGCATTACAGGAACCTGGGAGGTTGTCAAGGGGGACTCTACGGTGCTGATTCTTCATCATATTTCCCCGGGAAAGATGGAGCCTGCTCCTGGTCACTTAAAGACCTTTGCCACTCGCAAAGATCCCATGCATCCCTTAGATGACAAAGAGCATAGAAATTAAATGCTGCTTGATTAAGGCCCTGATCTGAGAAAATTAAATTCTGCCTTCAATTACTGAAATGGCTTATGGCTACTGCTCCGTCCTCACTTTAGACAGGCACAAGACAGGACCCAAGTTACCCTGCCAAAGGTCTCCCTGTACAGCTGGGACAGTTTAGGATTATCGAAAATCCTTCTTGGTCCACTCCCTCCTCTTTCAAATTAATAAACACGGCCTTTAAATTTCACACATTGTGTACACTTCTTCCGGAGGACTTTCTGAAAAACTGTTCTGACCAGACCTTCTCCTCCTGCCGCTGACATTGAGCGGTTTGTTTCCTGGATGATAATGATTGCTCTTTTTGTAGTCTCACCTGGACATACAGTGCCTCTGCTGACGGAGATCTGATTAAGGCTGACAGGCCCAATATGGGAAGGAAAACGTCCCTGCTCATCACAGCGGATTCTCGCGGTGGCACTCTGCCAGACCGGCTTCCCAGTCATTTAGTTTATCAGCAGTTTTTCAGTTTATCGTGAAGCTGTTCGTTACGGTTCCTCACTTCCCCCATTTTATCTCTTGTCTGAAACCTTCTGAGCAGGCAGTATATTGAGTTGTACAGGTCTTCGCTCCCCAAAGCAGAGAGCAGACCGTGGAGGGCGGTGGAGTCCCGCGGAAGCCGGGCTGCCCTAGAGCTGCCATCGCATCCTTCCGACGGTGTCCCCAGAGCGCCAAGAGCTGGGGTTTCAGATCTCATTGCGGTGTTTCTCTGATGAGTCTGTGGGCACGACAGAACCCAAAAGATGCAGACATCATCACCAAAAGTAAGTCTGCCTAAATGCCCTGCAGCCACTTTCTGTTGCAAACCCATGATTGCTCAATATAGCAATCAATATTTTCCTGGGTTCTCTCTGTTTCTCATTTCCCAAATGTTGTACCCCAGAGAGCCGTGAGTCTGAGAGCATCAGCAAGCTCCACAGGAAGCTCTGCGCTATTGAGACTGCTCTCTGTGAAAATTTCTTTATTTTGGTGGCCTTCATTTTGCAAAAGCGTATGTAATCCATTCATGACTTCACTCAAATCCATTAATACAATGTTTAATAAAAAAATCTTTCTTTTGTATTCATCTGATACATCTGCATGTGAACATTAGGATCATTAGCTTCTAAAAAACAGCTGAGATGCCTCATTCCAAAAAGTAGCATTTTAGCCTCCGTTAATCCTAGATCTTGTTCAGTGAGTGATTTGTAGCACCTAAGGGGTTGTAGCTGGCTTGCATTTGGTAAGTTATCGCAAACTTTACTACTGTATTTTGCTTTGGACTTGCGTGGGTTTTCCATCAGATTCAGTCTGAATTACAATCACAGAATCACAGAACCGCTGTGGTTGGAAAAGACCTCTAAGATCATCGAGTCCAGCCGTTAACCAGCGCTGCCAAGTTACCGCTGACCCCTGTCCCTCAGCAGCCCGTCTGCCCGGCTTTTGAACACCTCCAGGGACGGCGACTCCACCACTGCCCCGGGCATCCCTCCCTCTTCTACAGCAGGCAGAGTACAACAGTCAAGTGTTGAATCAACAGCATGTTTTTATATCTTGCGTGTCACATCTTTGGCGTTACCAACATGTACAAAAGGAACAAGATCAAATCTCCTTGTTGTTCAGATGTCTTTGTTTCATGTTGTGGGTCAGCATTTCCAGGTCAAAAGCCTTCGCTCACAGGATAAGCTTTTGGTTACTTTTCCCACAGCACTGAAGATAAAAATGGACTTTTCGGTGAGCAGCAGGGCTCGCGGGCTGGCGCAGGGCTCATCCAGGCGGCAGCGAGAGCAGGGGCTGGTCGGTGCCATGCAGAGGTTAGTCCTGGTTGGCACATGGACATGGCTCCGGGGGCCAAAGCTGGGGGAGGAGGAGGTTGCGGTGGAGGCGTCAGGCGGGACTTCTTGCTGTACGTCCCGTGTTGCTCCGTCCCCAGCGCTGATCCAGCAGCCCCAGCGTTAGCGGTGCGCCCCCGGCACAGGGCACACGATGGCTTTCCAACGGCAGGGCTTCCAGCTGAGCCTGCGCTGCCCGAACCTGCCCAGCCGCCCATGGCCGGAGTGTTTGTCCGCAGCTCCGGAGGAGCACAGCCCTACGGAGAGCCAGGCAATCAGAGCTGTTTGCAGGCATTTTGACAGCAGCGCCCATTAGTGTTTCCGACTTCACAACCAAACCAAACCTTTTCCAGTAATTGTGTCAATCACTTTCTCTCGCAGCAAATCGACACAACATGACCCTTCCCATACCTGGGAAAACAGCTCTTAAGGGAAATACAATAGGGAGCATCTCGCATTAATCTCTTCTCAGTTTTTTGACTGTTTTCCACTAACCTTTCATTCTGCCAAATTTAATTAAATCAGCTGCTTTTCCGACTATAACCTGTTCCTTCACTGTTTGGATGTTCCCTTCAATTCATAATGGCGAAGGCATGTATGATGGGCAGCCAGCAAGGCCTTAGCCAGGCTGTTTTCTTAAAATAATTCTCAGCAATGAATAACAAATGACACCAAATCAGTTTATTTTATCCAGATCATATGGAGTCAACACAGTAGAGATTCCCAAGACTCGTGTTGTGTGTGACTGCCATTAATTTTAAAATGCAGGACCCTTGCGTTGTACACACCACGTGTATAGCTATAGGATTAGAGGAAGTGGTTTGAATATGTTATGTCGAATATATAACATTGGTTTTATTTTTTTAATTGCTGCGTTGATAGGATTTAGAAAACCTCATGCTCCTAAGAATAAAAAGGTCTGACTATAGCAGCGGTGTCATGAGTATGGAATTTCAAACCTATCTGAAAAAATGGGACCAAGTATAAATTATGAGCAATATTATGAATATTTATTCGCCTACACTGATCTTCTTGATGATCTTTTTCAAGCTTCCAGCCTGACAGAGCTTAAAGAAGAAGGCAGTTTTACCTGAATTGTGAAAGGTTTTCCTTCCTCTTTTTAATCAAGCGAGATATACCAGAAAACAAATCAGGCTGATAAAAACAGAAGTCAGACTTACAAGAAAAAACAGCTGTAGCAGCTAAATGGCTTAAAGCAGAGCAAGTAGGAAAACAGCATGTGGGGCTAATGATGGGTGGTTTTCAGGTTTCAGAATACATTAAGGCATTCTCCCTGTTTATTAAATTGCTCTGGCAGCATTTGACAGCAAAGGTTTTGTGGATTATAAGAGTGCAATGGACATAACTAGGATAGATTTTTTTCCCCAAAGCCTGGCCTTTGGATAATCACCCAGAAGTTACCCGCTATAGGAAGAATTTGGTTTGCGTGAGTCCAAAGAAGATGATTTTTTGTTTTCAAAAATCTTTCTCAAGTTGTTGTTTACTTTCCCTTCTCCTGGTCTGCCTGGGGTTTTTGGATTTTTTTCCATCTCTCAGCACTCACTTCTTTTGTCAGAAAGCAGCAGACACAAACTGGGAGCAGCATCAGTTTGATGCTGGCACGTTTACCAAAGGGCCCCTCGCAGCAGCGGCGGTTGCTGTGTGGCCACCTAGACATTGAACTATTGCTCCGCTCTTCCTGGCCAAGAAAAGCCCAATGTCATTTCATGGGTTTACAAAAGCTCCCTCAGACAAAAGTTAGAAGGCTTATTCCTCAGGTCTCCTTTTAAGTGCTTTGCCAGATGGTCTGGCATCTCTGGGGCATAAAGCCTGCGAGATACCGACAGGATTCGAAAGCGACGTCTGCATCTGGCTCCTGCCAGGGTGCTGGAGGCGCCAGCTTCCGCGGCGGCGCCCATGGCGGGACCCGCGGCGGCGGCCACCCGAGGGGGAGTGCCGAGCGCTTCAGCAAACTAATGGATTTTTATTCTCAGATATGGCTGTGAGATAAGGAAGTGTTTTCATTTCATTCTGAAGTGTTATTTTCAATTTCTTTTGAGGCGCGGAAAAATTAAATGACCTGCTAAAAGGTCACTTGGGGAGTGTTTGGGAAAATGCAAACGAAATCCAGCTCTTCCAAGCTGCAGCCTTAATCACAGCCCGGCTCTGCCTTGGCACCGACGCAGGGGCTGCAGTCGGAATCAAAATACCTCATCCAAGATACTCGTCATATCTCTTTTTTTTGTTGGAATTTATTTGTAGCTCATACCAGCTCACTGCCACCCCCTTGCACACATAGCAGTGGTGACAATCAGAAGCATGTAATTCATTTTCCTTATTTCTCTCCTGCTTCCTCGTGGGCTTCTGTCTGATCTGTAGTTTGGATCACTGAAGAGTGAGATGTAACCCATTTCTAATGATTCTGTGATTCTAATTTTGGCATTAAATGAGAACCATAAGAGAATCTCATTAACTGACAGTCTTTCTAAATAGGAAAGTCAATACTATCCAAGGACGGAGATACCGTTACAACTGAGTTTCTGATAACAATTTTGCTAATAATTCTGATAATAATTTTGAAGTCATTCCACAGCGTCTGAATAGCTTCAATAGACTGTGCAGAACCCAAGTGCCTTTATGGGACTCCTTGAGGCATGGAAATCTGTTAGGTCCCTCAGTGGCAGCATCAGGACGTAAAATAATTTTAGACAAGGAAAAAAAAATTCTGTAGAACACTGGCCTGTTTCTGTGGTGGTGTTCTTTTCATACTTATCTTCTGAAAACAGCTCAGTCCTTATTTTCTGTTTGCTCCAGGCTCGGTGTCTTACTTGCCAAGGCTCAGTCAGGAAAAAAAAATAAAAATCCCAGTAAATGTTATGTACATGTTAAAAAACTTCCTGAAATGGGAAAATGCTGTCACAGTTAAATATAGAAGAGAGTAAAGAATGAGGACAATTTTAAAGCACTATTTCAGATAAGAAAAAAATCTTTGGGCTTAAAAGATTTTCAGCCAAGTATATTCAAGTGTTGACAAATGTCTGTGCTCAAATGTCAGATAAAAAATTTGGTGTCTTCTCATCCCCATCCTTTGCAACTCGAAGTCTAGAGCAAGCGTCAGGTTACAGGGACCCCCCTTGGCTATTAACCTTGTGCCCAGCGTGCCTCAAACCGGGCTGCTCCGTCAGTGGGGGTCAGAGCAAAGCCTCTGGGGTGCGCTGGGGTTAGTTGGCTGTTTCGGTGAATGTGTTTTCCAGGAGGTCCTTTTCCTTGGGCAGAAGTTGCTCCATTGATATTCCTTCTGTGTTCCACCGCCGTGGGGTTTCAGCTTGTTTTTTCAAACCCTTGCTAGCCCAGGCTCGGTGTCTGATCCCTCGGGAACAAAACTCACTCAGAAATATATATATATATATCTCCCATGAATGTGTTTGCAGCATATCACACTCCAGAGCATCTCTGTTCCTGTCTAATACAGCCCTTCCTACGCACAGTATTGCTAGTGCCCAGCATTAAGAAAACCATGAAAATGATCCACCAGGATCCCCAGTCTCTGTTACCATTTTCGGATATTTTTCTGCTGGGGGGTTTTACTGGTTTTGATTTGGGGCTTTCTAGTGTTTGGCGTTTATATTTCTGAGCTTGCCTTTGTATCCCTGACAACTAGCAGATCTCTTTCCGAGCTGTGATGCTCAGTCGATGGCCCCGCTCCGGGCACCGGCTGCTCAGCCCCATCCCGGCTCTCACCGTGACACCAAGGTGATGGGAATTCAGCTTAGCTCAGTATCTTCTGTCCTGGAGGCTACAGGGAGGTACGGCCAGGATGCTGGAGGGTTCTCGGCATGGCTGTTAGAGTCCTCTCTGTGCCTAGCACATCCTTTGGAAAGGTTTCCACTTTCACTGCTTGAACAACACACAAAAAAGGCATTCAGGGGCAACAGCCGCTGAACACTCCTGAGAGGCCAAAGAGAGCAGACTCCTGAAAGGCTTTCTGGCGTTCTTTCATTTTGTAACCTCGATGTGATAAAAAGATCACATTCCTTTTCTTTCAGGTGACTTTTAAATCACTTCCTCATGCTTTCATAGGAGGGCTCAGTTCGCCGTTGCTGGGTGTTGTACCCACCACCAGAAGCTGGTTTGCTTTCAGAAGCCGCCACACCAAAGAGAACGTAGCTGCAAAGCTGGAGCAGGTCCCCGTGACGCCCACCCTGGGGGAAGCTGGAGGAACTGATTGCATCTGCTGGTTCTAAGTGGGTTAAAACGTGTAAATTGTAACGCGCTGAAATACTGTCTTAAAGTGCAGGAGCTTAGGAGAGAAAAGGATGAGTAATACAAGATGGGAGACCCCACGGGTTACGGGTCTCAGCTGCTGAGGGGGGGTGTTAGAAAAAGTTTAATTGCTGGTTGTTAGTTAGGCTGCCAGCTGAAAGCTGTCAAAGGCCAATTGTCAATACAGGTGCAGTGGCAAGTAACAGCCCTGAGGTTGGCTTGTGGCCCCAGCACCTTTCTTTGTCTCAGAAGACCGTGGTGTGCGTTGGGCTGGTTTCGGCAGGCAGCCCGCTGGTGTGGGGGCCAACTGCCGGTGAGTCAGGGTGGACGCTGGAAGCGCTCATCAGAGCGGCTCCCAAATAAGTATTTTCCTTCTTTCTGTGTCACACGTGTTCTGTGCTGCCAGCAGGAATCCTTGGCCGTGGGGAGGGTGGCAGGAGCGCTCCTCCTCTCCCTCCTCCTCTGCACGCTCTGGCTGGGCATGGACACGCGGGAGCAGAGCGAGCGCTGGGATGGCCCTGGGCACAGGGGCTTCGTGCCCTCACAATGGCAGAGGGAAACATCCCCAGGCATTTTCCTCTGTGCTTGCTGGCTTTCCCACCCTTTTCCTACCATACGGTGCCACCAGGCTGAGAGGGGGTGGTCAAGCAGCCGGGCAGCGCCGCAGCCGTGGGTTTAATGGGAGCACACTGCGGAGAGTGGCTCGGAGAGCGGTGGGTGGTGGGACCATGGCTTCTCCTGAGCCAGAGGCACTCCTTAGTATCTGGGTGCCAGGCAGGGTCGGTCAGAGAGTAACGGGAATTCACGGGGCCTGACCTGCGTGTCAGAGGCTGAGATGTTTCATATCCACACCTTTGTTAAGGAAGAAAGCCAACTTAATTAACGCGCGGCTGTTTCAGGAGAGGAAGCTGTGAGCTGCTGGATGGAGTCAGAGCAAGGCACTGCCCGCGCCGGAGCTCTGCGGTCACAGGTACCTCATAAAGTCGTGTGTGCCCAGGTACTTGTGGGTGAGGAGCTGGAACAAAAGCCAGTATAACCCCAGCCAAATGGAGAAAATAATCCAGTCTGTTTGCTTCACCGGTCGTGGTTATGCAGCACTAAGTATCCCAGTTTGGTTTAAAAATGGGGTCCCCTCCCCTGCCATAGCCCTGTCCTAGCCAGAGGGTGAAGTGCCTTGGACCTGCCGGACCTGCCCAGCGGGACTGAGATGGAGCGAAACTGCATCTCTTTTATCCCAGGCAGCAGCAGGGTTTGCATTAGGGATCACAGGCCTGGGGTTTGCCGTGCCGAGGTGCTGCGTACGTGACGGGATGCTGCGCTCGGGGAGGAGCGAAAAGGTCGAGTCCCGCCGAAGGCTGTGGCTGCGGCGCAGCTCGGGACAAGCTGGCTCACCACCACCCCCGGGCACCGCGGGAGGCCCTGGCTGCTCTGGTGGGGCTGTGGGAGCTCCTGCCTTCGCCGGGCTCCCAGAACAGGGATTTCTTCTGGAAATCTGTGTTCCTAGCTAACAGCGAAGTAGGGAGTACTAAGGGATAAATCCTTTAAAAGGCCTGCCTGTGAGCTTTGTGCAAATGATGGCTACTTGGACCTCTTTGGAAAAAGTACTTCTGCTGGAGACAAGTGGTTGTTTGGGGGGAGCCTGTTTATTTGTTTTCACATCGGCTTTCCTGGCTCTGGCATTTATTCCTTGTGTGTTCGCCATCAGCTATCCCACACCAAAAAAAGTGAACATCAAAACTTCACTAACATGTAAAGAAATTATTTAGGGAAAAAAAAAAAACAAAAACAAACCAAAAACAGAGCAACATCCCATATTTTTCTCATTGGCATTGCAAAAGTAAGGGAAGATGGAAAAGCACATAAATATAAAGAAGATGTGAGGATAGGTCTGTTACTAATTTAAGGAATTAATATTTAGGTTTTCTCCCTCCTTCATCAATAGATTCCTAGTCAGTAAAACAACACCCTGGTAACCTTATTTGCTTTGTCAGACACGATGCTAAAATTAGCTAGTCAGACTTTTCTCAGGAACTGGTAATTAATTGGACAATGTTTGTACAGAGCTTTGGAAATGTAGGTCCTAATTTTGCAAACCCTTTGTCCATAATGCAGATTAATTTAATCACATAATTACCGCGTTTCTGGACTTTGGCGTACACAGTTACCCAGCTCGTGTGTCATCTACAATAACTGCGTGTGTAAACCAGGAATAGCCATATTCCTAAAAATAGTGTGCATGCCCATTTGAAAATTGGGATCACAGAGAGCACTTCATTCCTAGGATTTCATTTTAAAATACTTTGTTCTTTTAGACTCTCTCTGAATATGGTTTTGTTTTCTTTGTAGGCTGTCGGCAAGGCCGTGGCCAGGGGTGTAAGGCGGTGGTGTTGGTGTATCTGGATGGGGAGAGCCGCTTGCAGTAACCTCAGTTTTGTTTGGGGCGCCTCCTCCTTTGTGTGCGCTGATGGAGCGGGCGGGTTCGGTGATACCCATCGCTGTTAGGCTGAAACCATTTCCACACAAACATACTGTGGTATTCGGGCTGAAAGGGGTTTTATTCTTCTTCTTCCTAAAAAGTTGTTAGTACACAGAGAATGCTGAAAGATCTAACTTCTGCTCTAGCTCAATTTGTTATAATTTCACCCTAGACTAAAAGGATTTTATCCCTAATTTAATACATTCTTTGGAAGATTTTTTCTCCCCAGGCCCTGTATGAGATTGCTCCAGCATCTCACTCCTTTAGCGGTGAAGGGCCTACTAATTTCTAGCCTAAATTTATTCATGGCCAGTTTATACCCGTGTGTTCTTGTGTCAACATTGTCCTTTCGTTTAAATTGCTCCTTTGCCTTCCTAGTGTTTATCCTCCTGATGTATTTATAGACAGCAATCATATCTGCTATCAGCCTTCATTTTGCCAGCCGAAACAAGCCAAGCTCTTCCAGGCTCTTCTCCAGCGATGGGCTCTTCACTGCCGGCACCTGGTGGGATCTGGGTTGCTCAGCAGTGGCTGCGGGGGGCCTGGATGGCGCACCGCATCCCGATGAGCCCGCAGGGCTCGGCACCAGGCACTCGTGCTGCCGTGTCTGCAGTGCTAACGCTGCACGCAATGCCTTTGCCCACGGCGTTTGCGTCTTGCTCAGGGGGCTGGTGGGACGAGGTGCCAGTCCTCCTTGCTCGTGTCCAGTAACCCGCCTTCCAGAAGAGTTTTGTATTGGTCCCTTGCTGCATTAGCTTGTATCGTGTGCTGTTAAATCACATCTTGGTTTTGTTATTTAATTCTCAGGTTACCCTTCTTTCAAGCTGTTACTCGTTTCTGTACAAGGCACTGCTACATCTATAGCCAAGCCCTTCATCAACTTCCCATTAACTTGCTTAACCAATGCCTTCAACTAATTCCCGTCTTCTGGAATTTAGCTGATGCATTTCTCTGTGGCGCTGTATCAGATGATTGACAGAGGAGCAGACAGATTAGATCTGCCACGGTTCCTCTAATTATTCTTTTCTTCATAATTTTTTCCTTCAAAAGCCCGTCTTGGTTTTTAGGTCAGACTAAAAGCTCTGCGCTTATCAAGATGAGGGGTTTTTTTCCTTGGCTTAAATAGAAGCAGCACATTGACTTTCCTCTAGCGTGAAGATTTGTTAGATTTATTAAAAATACTGGCCACTGGGTTTCACTGGGGCTGGGTCTTTTGTCTCGACCCCCTGGGGGCAGAGGCTCATTTCAGTAGTTCCACAGCATCACCATCCGAGCAAGCACAGGGTAACTCTTCCATTTCTCTGGGTTAGGACCATTTTGCATTACCTCTATGCTGTAGTTTCTGCCCCGTGCTTTTTAAAATGACATTTTTGTTAAGAAATGAGTCTATGGGAATTATTTTGTATGATGCAGATGCCATCAAGAAAATGTCTCTTGTGCTCGGGGGCTGCCTTTTTTTTTTTTTATAATAGCTGTAACAATAATAATATTAGGACAACAAACTAAGATGCCCCTGGAGATGTTGTGACAAATTGGAAGGACATGTTGAAATTAAAATTGATTGAGTAGTTCAATAAAATCAGCTTAATGCACAAAAGCAAAAAGGTTAGCTACAGAAAAACAAAAAATCAGTAATTTGTTATCTGCTGGGGCCAATCTGACTGAAGATTGAATTAACTATAAACTAAAACTGGCTACTTAAAAGTACCACCCTTGTATGCCCTCGCTGGGGCCTTCCCGATGGAACTGGACGTGGATGGTAACGCAGTGCCTAAAGGTTTGGCAAATCCCAGACTCCGTCCATTTCCATGGGTTTGTGGGTTTTATGACTTTACCATAAAGTCATATGGTAAAGCGCCAGCCGCAGCCGTTCTCCGTGGCAGATAACGCTTTTGCTCTAAAGGCAATAATTAAGTCTTCAGCTGCTGGAAAATGGTGCAACTTCGGTGTTGGCTCTGAAGTTTCCCCCACAGCTCGCCCCTCGCCGCTGCCTCCGGTGTCCCAACGTACAGCCCCTGTCCCAAACAGGTCCATTCCCAAATGATCCTGCCTGACCACTCCATCCATCCGAGATCTGCTCTAATTCCTCGCTGGGCTCAGGCTCTCTGCCGCGCTGCTTTGCCTTCCTTCCCCTCTTCCCATCCTTACGCCGCTGATACAATTGTACATTACTAAATTCTGAGTGTTCTCATTTTTGGCTCTGTATTATCTGATTGATACAATCTTTCTTTTAAATTTCTTTAATTTAGTGTTCTGAATTTGTGTGTGGTTTTTTATTAACACTGTGCTACGATGCTCTGAAAGGCACTTTGTTAAATAAAAAAACTTTCTTATTAATCTCAGCTTCACAATACAGGGTCTGTGATTACACACACACAGAGGCGTATGTCATCAGAGTATTTATAATTTAATAAGCAGTGAAATTGTGAAGTTAAGAAAACTTTTAAATGAGACTTTCTAGTCCCTTACCCCCTCTTGTAAGAGAAGATTCACGTTTCCAGGGGAGCTTTAGTCAAGAAGCGCGTGAAGCGGGCCAGAGAGGACGGGGGGTGGGAGGCTTGCAGGCTGCGTCCCGCTGTAAGTGCGGCGCAGACGGAGCGTGACTGTCCCCAAGGTCTGCAGCTCGCTCTCCCCGTCCAGATTCAAGCCCGCGTGAGGGTGTCGGGGGTCCCGGAGCTCCTGTTGCCCAGGCGGGGGCTGCCTTTGCCTGGGAGCTGTTGGGGGGGTCAGCCTGCAAACATGGGAAGATGGAAAACAACCGAGTTGGAAAAGCAGCTTCTGGGCAACGGAGGCTGTTTCATCGCCCTCCCGGCTGATGCTGAAGGAAGGAACATTTTTCTCCTGCAGTCGCTGCCGAGGCTCTTGCAGTGCCGCGGGATGGCTACGCCATCCAGTCGGAAATGCTGTGAATTCCCTGTCTCCGTCCCCCATCCCACTGCAGTGAGGAGCCTTGCCATTTACGTGCACTGTCGATCTGGGGTCTCTCGTGTGAGCCTCTGTCCCGCTTTGCTAATTTCTGTGGAATCTGATTGCCACTGTTTTTATTTTAAATAATCTTCCCCTCCTTCTATGATTTAAACCGAATTTGGCTCACAAGCATTTGGCCTGTTAGGGGATACTTCTGTCAGCTTCCCAAGTTGTCTGTAAGAGAGAATAAGGAAGGAAAAGCTAAATGTGAAATCAGAATCACATTCACTAATAAGGACACTTCAGCTTTACAATTACCCAGTGCTTTACAACTGGAGTAATGAACGGCAACTTTTTTGCATGAGGAAAAACAACGGCTAACAATAGTTTCTCCCTCATGTTTTATTATACAAGGCAGCAAGAGATAATGAAAGTGCATTTCCATAATATATTCCAGTTGCAGGGTGCTGATGGATCCTTGTGTGTGATTTCTTGTCAATTTAGCAGGTTAATATCTGCCAATTAAAAGACCTGGAATCAAGATAAAGCTAAAATTTGGATCTCTGTTACTCTGGCAGCTCAGAGGAATTAAGCCAGGTACAGCGCTTCAAGAGTGTTCATGTAGGAATGGAGAGACCTAATTGACCTAATTCCTGCCCTTTGAAATTCCAGAGGACGTTTGGCGTTGTGCGCGCACTGGCAGCATCGGCAGGGAACGGAGCCGCTCTGGGGGATCTCAGCCGTGTTCGGAGCGCGGAGCGACCCCCGAGGCTTGGCACCCCGCTTCTCCTGCAGACCCTGCTGCCTCCCTTTGGGGGTTGCACCCTTCGGGCTCTCCCATGGCACAGCTGCTTGTCCTCGCGTCCCAGCTCCTGTCCGTAATTACACCTGAAACCTTAACGAATGGGGAGTGGTGATTAGCTTTGCCCCGAGTCCCACCCATTTGGGCTGGGTCCCTCCCTGGTTCTCGGCGCGTGGCCCTGCCCGTGTTGCCCAAGAGGAGCTTTGCTTTCATACGTGCTCCATGTACCGTGAGCACGACACATGTAGGCATCCATAGTAAATTCTGCAGTTCCACATGAAAATTTAGTGTTGAGGCCAGTTTTAAAGCTCAGGAGGCTTTTCTCGGTGCGGGCAGCTATTCCTAAATGAAGAGACATCCCAGGGAGAAGTACACGCATCCAGCATCAGACACCCTCTCCTATTTTATTCCGGTTTATTTTCCAGTTGCACTGACATACAGCGTCTCCTGGAAGAGCTTTGATGTGTGATTTTTATGGCTGGCTCTGTAGGGCTTTTTCTTGAGAGCCGTGTTGTTTGGGGTGCTCAGGAATTTAAAGCAGTTCTGACAAACTTTCATTTATTGCATTGAATTTATTTTTTTTTTTCATACTGACCTTAAATTCTCCTTATTTACCAAGATTGTGTTAAAGATTGAAACATGGAGAATATTTTAAGTATCAAAACACTTTGTGGGCATCGGACTGTGAGTAGAATGGCCAGGGAATGTTGCTGTTGATTTTGGGGTTGTAATATTCTTAGTGACGTCTTCAATGAAAACACATCAGCAAAATTTCTACTGGCTTTCAGAAGACAGAAACTAATGTTGCCGAAAGTGCTTAAAGATGAACAAAAATGTCTGTTTCAACCAAGGAATTTTGCCCATAAGATTTTTATTTTCCCATAAAACAAGTGATATCCACCAATCTATGTAAAAATCCCTTCCAAAATGTGATAGAAAATTTTATCTGGTTTGGGTTTTTTTTTGCTAACATGTTGAATTCAGTTCTTAGTCTTGTTAAAGATTGCATTTGTATACAGAAAATAAACCAAGTCCTTTTACAGGGTGCATCTTTGTTTCTCATATTTTCTTTTCTTTTTTTTTCCAGAAAGTTCAGCAGTACATCGTCATCGTTCAAGCCACCGATATGGAAGGAAATCTTAACTATGGTCTCTCCAACACAGCGACGGCGATCATTACGGTGACGGATGTGAATGACAACCCGCCCGAATTCACCACCAGCACTGTGAGTGTCGATACATCAGCACGGCAGTGCGGGGACGCGCAGCCCCGCTGAGATTCGGGGTGTTTGTAGCCGTCGTCCCTCTTAGCTGGTTTGGCAGACAGGAAGCACTTGATAGATAACCCATGGAACAAAGACTTTTGGGGGAAAACAGGAGGAAAAAGGGAAAAGAATAATGATTCATGAACCAGCAAAACTATTTGGCGACCAATTTCACTGAGGTACTAAAGGAGCTGAAATAAGGTGTCAAACAGACTATGTCTGATTGCCGCAGAGAGGAGGCAGTTGTTTCACAGCAATTGGCTGTAGACATACCGGAGTTGTTATTACTTACCAGTGAAATCCTGAGCAGTAAGAGAGATTTGGGGCTTAGTAGCTTGGATATGATTTCGAGGAAGTGGTAAATACTCTAAATGGTAACAGGTATCCGCTAAGATTTGTTTTTCTCTGATAGCTCTAACAGATGTATTTGTGTGTGCTGGCAGTAGGCGTTTTTCAGTACATCTGGCTTTAATCAGTTAAAGATTTTTCTTATATTAGTGGAATATTTCTCTATTCTGTTCTCATGTGCTCCAAGTTGCTGTTACTGGGGGACGAGGGAAAAAAAGAAATTGCAAATGACAAGTTCTTAGAGCTGGTTAAGGTAAAACCGAAGAGACAGAAGGTGAAATGATGTGGTCTGGTTCCTTCCAACCTTCATAATCCATAGACCCAGAGCATCAGAAAAATGCTTGGTAACTTTGGAAACCACAGAGCAGTACAGAGGTTCATGTGCTAATAAATGAGTCGTCATTGTGTATCCACTGCTTATATTCCTGTGACGGTCAACAAGGAGCAGTAAATGATGTATCTTAAACAAGTCTTTATAAATATGGAAAGTCAAACTGCGCTTTGCGCAAGATGCTGAACATCCTTTGAAGAATGTTTTAATTATTTATATTATTCTGAATTTTCATTCCATCTTAAGATACATGCAAATATTTAGTCACTTAGTACCAAAGTTTCTCTTGGTTATACCTTTACAAACCATAAACGTGTAGCAGAACTCAAGGAAGTCGTGCAGAGCCCAGTTTATGCCACCGTGGACCCTGATCAGCTCCACGGGCGCTGTGGGGCTGGGGTCCTTCCCTCCCGCTGGGAGCCGGGCTCATGGGTGGGATGTGCCCGGAATCTGAGCAGTGCCAACGTTTTGAGATGAAGTGACTTGCAGCTGGGTTCTCAGGGAAAGGCAGGCACTAAATCCCTCCGGATCAAAGATGCGACAGCGGCACGCGGGCTTCGTGCCTGCCCCGGCGAAGGCGCCGAGCTCCGGGCTGCAGAGCTGTCTTTAAATGCCTCCTGAGGGATGCTATGTGAGGTTGTGAAGAGCCATAAAAAGCTGATAGGAATCCTGGCCCGTGAGGTCCTTTCTCCTGCCAGCATGGGCCGGTTCTCGGGAAGGTTTTCCAGCGGCGCGTCCCCCCGAGCTGGGCATCTCTGGGCCATGGGACTTTGAGCGGCCGGACGCGCGTCCCCGCTGGCTGGTCCTTGCCGGGGGGACCTTCCCCTGCCGGGTANNNTGTGGGGGGGTTTAATGTCTTCCCAAAACACTTTCCAAAGCTGAAGCTGATGGAAGGTGAGATAATGGAAATTTGCTTTCAGGTGAATTCTGAGTATTTAATGTCTGGCAGTGTGTTAGACCTAGAAGGAATAAAAGCCATCAAGAGAATTACCCGTAGGATTGTGTTAAATGGATTAGAAAATGCTACTCTTCCTCTAAGCAGGGTTGTTGCGTACCATTATTTCTCTAATTTCAGTCACTGAAGAAGGAGTTTTGCAGGGGCCAAAGGGCTTTACACAGTAGCACATGGGACTGTATAAACATTTGAAAACCAAGGGTGTTTTACAACAATATTTTCTGATTCTATGGAAACAAATATCTTTGATACGCTTCTAGGTATAGGCAGGATGGATTTCATAGGAGTGTGAAGGTACAATATTATTACCCTGACTGGCAGAGAACAGTGTTGGGCTGATCAGCCTCCTTAAACCTGAGCTGAAGCTCCTTCTTGTCCTCAAATAGGCTGACCTGCACTTTAACACTTCTGAAAAATAGAGAGAACTCTTTCCAGGAAATCTACAGCTCTCAGAGGGTCAGAAAGCCCATGGTCCCTTTTAAGACCGGGGACTGCATGGACAGATACAGCGTGTTTTTTATTTAAAGTACTTCTGTACTGAGATGCTGTTGTAAAAACAAAATAGGCTGAATAACTGAAATTGTGATTTGCTCTTGGAAAGCTGCCAGATGAAAGGAACTCGGGCAACTGCATTCAGCACAGACACATACAAAGGCCCACCCTACAGCGCTCCTAAATTACCTGTCATTCAGCCAGGGAGGTTTCAGACTTAATCGTTTCTGGATAAGAGCGTAGCTCAGGAGGGCACTGCACCATGCTGGTGCCACAGCTCATGTATTCAGCAGCGGGAATTAATGTTACTGTGTAAAACTTAACAACGGGACAGGAGAGAAGAAAACAGCTGCTGCGATGGTCAAGAAAGTCAGGTCACGTCTGTGGTCAGGCCGGGGGTGAAGGGGCTGCGTACAGGGACCACGTGAAGGTTCAGACAGGGACACGCAGGAGCCCAAATCCCAGGTCCCGAGGAGCGGCCGCCCTGCTGAGGCGCGGGGGACGGACAGCCGAGGCACCCGATGGGCTGGGATCGAAACGTAGTGCTAGGCGAGAAGTGGGAAAAGAGCAGTAAAAAATCACATCACAGACCAAGAAAATATTCACCTTAAATGTACAAATTGAAGACACTCTGATAAAACTCCAAAATGATTGCTTGCTTACAGGAAAGTGGATCAATGTGGTTCTCATACCCTTGAGCACATCGCCTGAAAGGCCGGGGTGAAATCCTGCACAATAGCAGGGGAAGAAGGAGCCCCACCTTCTCCTACAAAGGATTCGGGAATTATATGGAGGGGAAAAATCACAGTCTTTAGACAAAACAATTTTAAGCTAAAGTCTGCTGTGAACTTTAAGTCCAGTCTCCATCAGCGAGAGTCATGTCTAGTCCTGATAGTCACGACCAGGACTACCCGCACCAAATGGCGAGGCGCTGGGGCACGGCGATAGCAAGGTGACCTCCTCTAACCCTTTCCAGCTCGAGTTTTGTGATGGTGAATATTTTCTTGGTCTGTGATGTGATCTGGCCGTGCTGGGAAGCATCAGAGCGCAGCTAACAGCGAGGCAGTGTCTCATGAGAGCCTGCCCTGGAGTGGGAAGCAATCAGATCCACACCAGAAGAGTGGAGCATCCTGCGAGACGCCATAAACATCATAAGCAGCTATTTTGGGCAATTCTAATGATCTGGTGCAGGACCGTGACCCAGGGAAAGCTCTTCTGGCCAGCTAAGGGACTTCAGCCCACTCTTTTGTGCTGTGTTTTTCATGTGACATTGTTGCTTGCAAAAATAAATGGAAGGGCCAACTCTCCCCTCTGCCGAAGAGCGGAGGCAGGAGCTCTGGGCGAGCGGAGGAAGTGTTGTCCCCGCGCCGTGCCCGACCAGCCCGCGCCCGCAGGCTCTGCCTCGGATGCCTTAGAAAAGGGTGGCTTAATCCCCCACGCACAAGTTTTTGCATGATCCTTCGGGAGTGATTAACTGTGCTGGTTCATTTTCGTGGCATTTTTGGTAGGTTTTGCACCTGTCAAATCATCAGCTGGTGTAAAATAGTGAATTTTTAACTGGACTGTGTTACAAGGGCTTTGTAGTAAGTGTTAGTGGGAAACTGGCTCCGTAACTGTTACAAGATAAAGGTACTGGTATCAGGGTGCCCTCCGTTATCCGGAGTCTCTGTTACTCATAACAGGGTCGTGTCCTCTCACATGTCTTCATTATGTGGAAATTCCTCAGCCTCCCTTCAAATATTTATCTCCTGTGTGCAGGCAAGTTGCAGTTTTGCCATATTAATATAGATCCGTAGCTGCCCCCCTGGCCAGATGCTCACCTCAGATAGAGGGGGTGCTCTCAAATTAGTGTTGCTGTTGCAGAGATTAAAAGCCGGCTGAGACAGAACAATGCCGGATAGTCTCAGGTGAGATTTTGTGCAAGGTGAAGGCATCTTTTTTTGCTCATGGAAGGAATGCCTTTAATTCCAGTGAAAGCTAACTCCTGTCAGACAGGGTGCCCTTTCCAGTCTGACCCAGGGTACCGCTAATAGCCACCCAAGGGTTTCCACTTTATCTGAGGAAATACATAATCAGGGGGGAGGAGAAGTTAAAGGAATCCATGCCTACTCTCGACTCATACAAAGTCTATTTTTATCGTATTCAATCAGGAACAATCAGGCGCAGAGAGGAGACGCAGATGAATTTGCATGATCAGACTTCTGTGTCTTAAATGTTAATTAAAAGTTATTTTAAATTTGCCTACTGTGCAGAACTTGTTTTTATAGTAGCCCGTGTAAGGGAAATATTATTTCACAGGGCTGAAGTGCTCATGATTATTTGAGCTTGTGGATTCTTGGGAAAACCTGCCTGGCAATCGACCTCTTCTTTAAAAAAAAATAATAATATGGAAGAAAGGAAAAAAAAAAAGAAACTGGGCTATTCAAGTTCTTTAAGCTCCTGAGCCTTAGGAGGTCTTATTTAAAGCTACTTTAAAATTTGCCCTTTGGCACTGCTTTGAGAATCTCCTCTTCCAAGGCTGAATCCAGGGGAGGGCGTTTTAAAGAGGCAGCTCGAAGACCGCGTCCCCTTCCCTGCCACACGCTGCTGCATCTCGGTGCTGGTTCCCAGTAGGAAGAGCTGGAAGGTTTTGGGACAGGCCTGTGGGGGTGGGTGGGCAGTGTCCCTGGCTGGCCGTGAAGGCAGCGCGGGAGAGCGGGCACGGTGACAGCACAGAGATGCTCCTCTTCTAGCGGAAGGGTCTGTGTTGCTGGGTGAGGTCAATCCAGTTGCAGAGTGGATTTGGCTGATCAGCGGAGGAGCAAGTGCTTGTTGCAAGTAGGTTAGAAAAAGCAGTTCTTGCCAGTTTTTAACCGGGCTGTGTAATTACTAGCGTGGGCTCGGCCTGGCCGCTGGCTGCTCCCGCAGTGCTGCGCCGGGAGCCTGGCTGCGGCCGGGCGGACCCAGCGCGCAGTGAGCGAGGAGCTCGGTGCTGCGTGAGCAGGATGGCACGGAGAGAGACCATCTTAAAAGGGCTTTTTGGTTTTGGCACTGCCCTGCCAGAAGTGTCTGAGCTCTGTCTGTGCAGGTTTTCTGGCTCGCGCGAATTCCGTGGGAAATGCTGATGAGCCCCCTCTGGGAAGTGCTTAGACATTTAAAAGCGGCGCAGGCTCTGGGTGCATCACTGCCGTGCTAGCGTGGGGCTGTGCCATAAGTACTTCCTTCTCCCATTTTGATGTTTCCTTCCCACTTTCTCTCCCATCTCCATCCTAATACACCAGTGTATATCGTCTTATGGAACTAAACCAGCCAGGCTCCTCCAGCCCCTTTTTTCCATTCCCGTGGTTATCCTGCTAACCCTGCTGGGCACCCGGCTCCGCTCGGATTTCTCTTTTCACCAGATCCGTGTCTAGTAATCCAGATGAGATTTTTCAGTGTCTTGAACGAGAGCACTAGTATTTCCTAGGATCAAAATTTGCCATAGCATCACAGTCCCTTAGTCCTCCTGCTCTCGGACCTTGCCAAAATTCTGGAAAAGCAAACAAGCATAAGCCAAAATTTTATTCCTTGTTCTGTGTGCGTTTGTTCTCATGTTAATGCTGTTTGAGGACAAAATACAGCTATGCATCAACTGGTGCAAGAGCAACACTGTCCAGAGCTGCAGAAAGAGCTGATGCAGGCTGTAAAAATGTGACTTTTTTTACAAGTGGCAGAGCTTGGGGTGAGTGCTTCACCGGGCCTCCACCCCCAGGATGAATCCTGCTGGGTTGTTTTTTTACCTGTGTGTTTAGAAATAGCAAAGTAGCAAAGAAAACCCTCAGCTTTTCCTTTAGGCTGGAAGTTACTGACTTCAAAATGATGTAAAAGATGCAAAGATGTAAATAGGTCTAGTTTGGAGAAACAATATTAAGTGGTGGTAGGAACCAAATCAGAAACCAAGCCAGCCTGGCAGCGGTCTGGGGTTTCCTAAGCACATTCACAGCCAGATGTATCCGGAAGCATTCAGTACCTGTGAGAATTCCCCTTTACGTGCATGCTCATGTTTTACAAATGAATCTCGTGCTGTGAAGGGAGAGCCCAGCAGGCACGGCATCTCAGTGGGATTTCCCACAGACAGAAGAACGGACCACGGCGCATACCAAGGGCTGCCCTAAAAAGAGGTCTTACCACACCTCATCCAGGGAAATCCAGTGGAATTGGGTGGCTAATTGTCTCCCAGGGCCTGGGCATGTGTCCAGATCTGGAAAAGACCAAGGGCTTAAATCTTGAGCCCCACATACCCGATTTCCCAGCGTATGGACTAAAGCTGCGCGTGGAGCTGCCCATTCAGGTCTCACGGTCCCTGTCGTTACACCTGTGCCATTCAGAAAGTCTACAGTGACATTTGAATATATATTAGCCTGAATGCTACGGTGTTTTAAAATCAAAATTATGCCCGTGGCATAATGTAGAGGCAGTTGTCACAAGAGGCAGAAATCAAGGTGAGCAGCGCGGGTCAGAGCTGGCAGGGGAAAGATCTAACACCATAGTGAGAAAATTTACATGACTGCGTTGTTTTACAGCTAAAAACAAACCCAGGAGTTCTGTACAGTCCTGCGGACAGGATTTATCGTTAAAAATCAATTGTGCTTTCATGGAAAATCCCAGGTGACTCTGTTCGCTTGCAATTTTCCAATCAAAACAAAGCTCAGCCGAACTACGCAGTAAAGCTTGGGCTGTTATAGAGCTGTCATCAGCTAACTGAAATAAATTATTACATTCAAGTGAATCAAATATACCCGATACCCTTTAGGTGCATGAGCACCTACCTAATTCCATGTGTGTTTCAATTAAATATATAGTTGACAAAGTATAAAAACTACGAATCACTTTAGTTTTCCTAAATAAGAGTTCAGTGTTCGTACACTGAAATGGGCTTTCCACCTCTCATTCCGTTGCGGGTCCTGATGAAAGCCTTTGTCATGAGGAGGGAATTAGACTAAGGATGTTTGTTGGGTCAAGGGGTAGCGGTAACAAAGGGAGAGAGAACAAGGGGAGACAATATTCTTTCTTCCCATCCTGTCTCAGCCTTGCCCAGGAGTCACCACACTGATGCCAGGGGCTTTGCTGCTGCAGACCCGCAGGTCAGCCCGGGTTAGGGGAGTTTTTATGTCTTGTAGGAATTCTTTACCTCTTGACCCGCCTTTTGAATCAAAACTTACCTTTGGATATGGATCCTGACCTAAATGCAAAGCCAGTCCAGCAGAGCTTAGGAGGCGGGGTGCCTGCCGGGCTGTGACGGGGATGGGGACCGCGGGGTGCAGGCGGGAGGCAGCTCTTTGGGCGCAGCGTCCCCGCGTGCCTGCGCGCCCTCCCACTGCAATGCCACTGGAAATGAGACACGTCTCGTGCTCTCATGGGGATACTCAGCTTTTGCTCTTTGTTTTATCACCTCTTTCATCTAAAATGAAAGATATTTCTCACTTCATGAGAAAACAATAATTCCCCGTGTCTTAATGAAAAGAGCATCAGTCCCCTCTGTGATTTCTGTTGAGTCTTTGCAGCAGAGCAGCATGTGTCAGAGAGGATGAAATACCTCCGAGACCCGAGTGTAGTCTGCAGGGTGGATGGAGAGAGAGATACGAAGGTGTATATGTACAAATTCACAAATACAGATGTAGGTAGAATCAAAGCATAGACACTGATACAAAGCCAACAGTCATCTATAAAGCAAATTGTTGTTTATGTGAATTACTCCCATTACAATTGTGTGGGTATATGTGCATTGGTATAAAAAAATGTGGTCTCCTTGATAGAAGTCTCTTCCTAATAGATCCCATTAATCAAAACCTAAGTTTACAGTAGCTTTTGTTTTGTTTATTTCCTTTCAGTACATTCATTTTCAAATTATCACCAAATTAATCATGTACGGTGCTTTAAACCACCTGCCGTGTGGTGAAACGGTTCTGGTTCCTCTCCATTACGCTGAGCATCAGTTGTTGAGGTGCAGTTCAAGGCTCTGTTTAGCCTGATTCTGTCCTGAACCTAACTGGAATCAGGCGGATTCTTCCTTGTAAATGGGTCAGTCACACAGAAAAAACATCAAATGTAATCTTGAGATTGAAAAAAAAAAAAAAAAGGAGAGAAAAAGAAGATAATTTTATTTCTCTTCATTGATACCTGCCTGGTGGTTAAAAGAAGGATTAAAATGAGGTCATTAAACTTTCCTTGGAGACAAAACCCAGACCTCGGTGGTAATATGATTAATCAAATATAAAAGTGAAGCTACCCTCAATGAATAACTCATTTTTATAAAATATCTAATTACTGAAATGTCGTCTGCTGCAGAAAAAGAAGGAGGGGGGAATTAATTGCAATAACAATTCAAGAAGATAAAGTTTTTCTGAATTAGGTCTACACAAGAAGCTAAATTGAGTTGATTAAGTAATTTCAGTTTCAGGAACACCCTTGATGGAAGTTAGTAGTAGTGAATTCTTCAGAGCTCAGAGTTTAAAATTGCCAAAGACCAGTGATTTTAAAAATGGGAATGATAAATTCATTACA
>VXBO01007935.1:642506-676241 GCA_013400135.1 Rhinoptilus africanus
GGGGGGGATATATAAAAAAAATAGTCTATCAGTCTCTCTCAGATTGGACACATGTACTGCTTGGTGTAAAATGAAGAATAACATAAGCTGCTCTCTCGAAGCTGGAGAGCGCAATCTCGGGCAATTAGAGCTGAGGGCGCGGGGGCTGCAGCGCCCGCGGGGCTGCTCCTGCCCCCCTTCGCCCCGCGCTGCCGGGGGGAGCCGGCCCTCAGGGGCTGAGCAGGGTGGGCACAGCCGTCAGCAGCATCGCGGTGACACGTAATAAAAACGTGACTGAGGGGGGGATCTTATCAACGCTTATAAATACTGATGGGGGGTGTCAGGAGGATGGGGCCAGGCTCTGCTCAGTGGGGTAATGGGCACAAACTTGAGCATGGGAAGTTCCTCCTCATGTTTAGGTGGGATTTCTTTCCCTTGAGGGTGGCAGAGCCCTGGCCCAGGCTGCCCAGGGAGGTGGTGGAGTCTCCGTCTCTGGAGACATCCCAAACCCGCCTGGAGGCGTTCCTGTGCCCCCTGCTCTGGGGGACCCTGCTCTGGCCAGGGGTGGGACGGGATGGTCTCCAGAGGTCCCTTCCAGCCCCCCCAGTCTGTGACTCTGTAATTAGTGCCAAGGTTTGATTTTCTAGCCGGCCGTTCGGCTGGTGCATGCAGTCGGGTCACTGTTACCGCAGCCCAGGTGGTTCCTGGACGCTGGCAAGGCCACTGGTCTCCACTGCCTGAGGAGTGTGCGTGGATTAGACACCATTCCCATAATCGCTGCTGTGTCAGTCAAGCTAAAATTTCAAGGAGAAGTCAGACATTAATGCTCCCGTATCTCACATATCTTCCCACACCAGCATTTCATCTCTCAAATTTGCCTGTCTGTGGCATTTCTCTCAAATTTGAATGACTCCTTTCTGCTTTTGGATGCATAATAAACATCCAGATTCTCCTCCTGAGCCCAAGTCTCGCATGGGAGGGCACGATTTGGTTGCCCAAATGTGGACACCAGGCGCCACCCGGCAGTCCCTGGTGAGGCGGGATATCCGCACGGCCCTGGCAGGTATGTCCCACATCTGCCAGATGTGCCAGCAAACCCCCATTTGGGTTGTCTCATTCCCCCAAAAGTACACAGCATCTCGGGCGCTGCTGCGAGGCTGAGAAATTTAAATGTAACTCCATTATTGCAAGGCACTGAAATAAATCCCCTGCTGGAGTTGCTTAACTTCCTCGGGTCGACAGCCTTTTAATTCTTCAATATTCTGTTGCCTCAAAAACAGTTACTTCCAAGGGATGTCATCTTAAGAGGATATATATCTGGAATTTCATTAAGCACATTTCACTTAGGAAATCCGTGGTGACATACTGGGGGGGAAGGAGATTTAGCAAAGGATTTGGTAGTGCTGTGAGTTTTCTCTTATCAAATAGTTCTAACTGTCCAGGGTGTCTTAACGCTCCCCAGTTGTAGAAGAAAGGGTCAGAGCACAGAAAACAGCCTGAGTTAGAACTGGAGAGGATGGTTAAAAGGTTTCACGTTGGCTTTTTGAGCACGATGGAGTTTTTTCAAACTGCTCAGGTTAGTGCGATAACGTGTTTTAACTGACAAAAAAATCTGAGAAGAAATAATAACAGTTTCCTTTCTAAATTTACATGTATCTAGTGACTCTCTTTTCTCTGAATATCCTCCCGTTTCTCACTGCATTGCTCTTCCCTGCTGCGCACACTTTGGCTTCCGTATGGTAAGCAAAGTCCAGCTCGCTCTTTTTCAGCGAGACTCCTCTTCCTCACCGTGCGTCTGATGAATTACGCAGCATTTCATTTAGCCTTTGGTCCGTGCTCCGAATTCCTGCAGGCAGACGGGCGCTCTTCTGTGGTGCGGGGTTTCAGGGGCCCCGTGGGAGGGTGAGCTGGGGCAGGCGGGTTTCCCCCACTCGCTCCGGGTCCGCAAACAGAGGGTGTCCTCCGCAGCCCCCGCACCCAGAGACACATCCCCGTCCCGGGTCCTTCCCCAGGACACCCTGGCACAGGGAGCAGGGGGACACAGCGGGTGCCAGCCCTCACCCCACCCACAGGCATTGCTTTTATATTTGACGCAGCAGAAAGGGCATAAAAAATTGGCCATCGTGGCACCAGCTCAGGAAATCGCGTCTTTAAACCTCGGTAACAGCAGTAGAATAAAACTCGTGCTCCAGCGCCGTTCTCCTGCAAGGATGCTCTGTCCAGTGGGCAGCCCTGTTTGTGACCAGACCTTGTGGATTTTCCAGTGCCTGATCGTGGTGTTCAAATCTAGTAATTTAAAAAAAAAAAAACAAAAAACAATCCCCCGGTGTGCTAATTCTGAGACTAATCTGGAAACAACAGAGATTTCCATTTCAGTGCAGAGGAGGTTTGAGCCGGAGTCAGCATGCAGACCATCTGAGCTGTGCTGTGCAGGAAACTTGTTAAAAATTGCAGTACCGGGATTATAGTGTACATAAAAAATTCTGTTTCAGTGCTCTTAAAATTCTCCCTTTCCCAAATATCCGTCTTCAGATCCCAAAGGCACATGAGCAGCTTTTGTATGCCTTAAAATCGGAAAAAATTAAATTAAAAACTCATTATGAGGAGTGGGCAGTTAATAAGAAAATCCTAAACCAGATTTATCAGCTTAAGGCCCTTCTTTATGAAACTTTATTACAGGTGCCTGAATTGAAACATCCTCTTCTGTAGACATTTTAGCAAGAAGTGCAGAGCCAGCCCTGCTGAATATGCTGTGCTCGCTTAGGAGCTGAACTGTCACACAATTTGTGTCGGTTTTGCATGTAAATCAGGAAAAATAATGTTTTCAAAGTTTTGTTGATAACAGCACAGGTTTTCACTACTTTGCAGTTTGAAGAAGGAGGAAGGAATTAGAGGCTGGACATGCCAATATATTAATGGATGTCATCCTCTCTTAAGGAAGATGATTATTTCAAGGCGTAAGGGAGAACGAGGGAGAGTAAGGTCTTCTCCAGCCACACTGGGTGATGCACGGGACACTGGCACCGCTTTGGCAATTTGAGGTCAGCTTTGGCAATTTGAGGTCAACGTGTCCAAACCACTGCTGGCCTTTGAGACGGTGGAGCTTCACAACCGGTTGTTCTTCTGGCCTCTTTTCCCCAGCCATACCGGCCTGTTCGGGCCCCTGGGTTGAAGCCCTGCTGGGGAGGTGCTGGTGCCCCGGCGCATCCCAGCGCGCACGGCTCTGCCAGCATCTCCAACCAGGAGCTTCTCCCTCCCCGGCTCAGTGGGGATCACAGGGCTGCACGGCAACGCACTGGCAAGATCGATAGAGTAATCCAGGCTGCCCTAACGGATTTATCGAGTAGCAGATGAATTAATGATGGTCTCGGGATCCTGCCCAAGCCAGGCAGCAGCGGTGGTTCTGCAGCTGCCTCTGGAGACACAGGCAGGTCACTGAGCCTTTGGTGCTGCAGCTGAAGGGAAGCATTGGGCCGTCAACCACGGCAAAGCAGTGATGTATCCATGCAAAAATGTTTTATTGTATGTATAAAAATTTTCAAGTATATAATGTATGTATATAAATTTATTTTTTTTTTAAGAACGAGGCTTTGTAGGCAGTTCCAGATGTTTTAAAATCCATGCCTCTATTTAAAAGATAGCATTACTAATTACACCTGACAGTCAAATAGTCTGCAGAAAGGTATCAGCTACCTTTTCCTGCTGTTCATTCTGGAGGGAAGAAACAAAGGTATGTTAGACAAGAGAGCAAATGAAACGTTCAAAGGATTCTTGTCTAAAACTGGAAAATAAAAGGCTGTGCTATCAGATCAGAATTTTAACATATACTGTTTCCACTGGCTCCCGAGATAAAATCTTTTATTGTTGAGTATAACCCTTGTTAAAGGTCACTGTTGCGAAGGCTACATCATTTAGACGAGATGAGATCCCATTTTGGATAAATTCACAATTTTTCTTCCTAACAAGGAGATAGTATCAGGATTTGAATGTACAAGAGTGCCAGGTTACAGATTAAAGGCTTTTGTGTTCTGGAAACCACACTATGCCAGATTTCATGAGTTTCAGTGAGACGTGCAAGTCCCCAAAGTCAAGTAGGTTGATTAAAGTGGTTCTTTATAGCCTTTGAAATACAGATAAAGTACAACTTTCCTACACGGGGTTAATGTAGAATTTTTTTCCTTGACAAGGCTATATGCCTTTCCAAGGACATAATTTTAATCTCTTTTTAAACCTTTCATAAGAATGTTGTAAAAAGCTCCTTTGTGTTGTAATGCATTCTTATAAAATATCTAAATTTCTATGCAAACTTCGAACCTCATTTCATAAGATATATTTATCTGGAAATGGTTATCTTGCAGCAGAATACTGTCTTGTGTCATCATTTCTGTGGCATCTTTTCATACTGTCACAAGAATGTAGCATCTGATAATGAAAAAAAATTAGTGCTCATTGTCAGACATGGAAACTTCTTTTTTTTTTTTTAATATCCTTCTACTATTACGTGCTCTTGTCTCTGAACTCCTGGCAAGTACTCGAAGAGTTTTCAAACCAAGGTGAAACCTGCACGTTCCTTCCTCACACCAGAGAGTAGAAATGAGAGGGTTTTCTCCTGCTGCTGCTGAAGGAAAGGGTATTGCTTTCTTTTCCTCTATTTGGCTTTGTCTTCATATTCAAAGAGTAAATCTTGTCATTTAATCCAAAACTAGTCATAACTTGAGATTTTGAAAAAATAACACCAGTAAAGACAAAGCGTAGAGCCAGTGGCGGTTGTCAGCCACAGAGGTGATTAGGGCCTTGCTTTTCTTTTTCAAACTCATCCGGCAGAAGTGAAACCAGCACATTGAGATCGCGCTGGATGTCGCTCATCATTCCTTGTAGGAACTCCCAATAAAGAAGAGGGTGGTCTGGCTCCACCACTCCATGCGTGAAGCTGTGAGAGCTCCTTCGCAGGCAGGTGAGGCATTTTAATAGCGCAAACCACTGAAGATTAAGGCAGAACTTCCAAAGCATCCTTTAAAAGTTGGTGAACTTATTGCCATGCGCTTCCCTCCACTGGGCTGGGCAAGGCTGACCCCTGCCCGACCGCGAGGAGCCGGTGCTGCAGCCCGAGCAGTTCGTTTCCGAGTGAGCACAGTGACAGCCGGGGCTCGTACCAGCCGGGCAGAACCGCGAGCTGGCAAGAGCGCCCTGAGCTGTGCCGATAGCAGTTTGGGAAGCATTTGCCACATGGCGTATAACCAGCCTGAGCTGTGATACGCGTAAGTGGACGGACTGTGGAGCAGATCCAAGTGAAGGTGAAGTGGAGCAGGGATGCAGGGAATGTTGGGGACATCAGCCTGAAAACCCAACGGCAAGAGGTTTCTGTAGACGTTGCTGGCTGGTGAATGCAGAGCCATGGGCTGCTTCAGAAAAAAGAGAGGACATGGGTACGTAGAGGGTGGTCATCATCCCAGAACACGCCGGAGTGAGTAGCTCTTTAACAGAACGTGATTAAGAAATGAGCATCTCACGGTCTGATTTGCACGCAAAATATGGTTGGTTTCATGGGGATTTTGTGGGGATCCGAGTGAGCCTGTGGTCTGTGCTGCACAGCGGCAGCAGTGGAGCGAGAACCGGGAGGTCACTGTTTGACGGCCGCAGAAGCTGCTGGCCAAGTCTGTCCCGTGCGGCGCAGAGCGGGTAGGATGGCTGTACAGTCCTCCGTACAGCAAATGATATTGGAAATTAAAGGTCAGAGAATTGATAGTAAGGCTTGAGAAAACAGCAATTAGGCTGCTAGGAAGAAAGGCTAAATTACCGGTAGTAGGAGTAGGGGGGAAAAAAAGAGGATTATTGATCTAAATATCAAGTTGGCAGATACACAGAGTACAATCTAGAGGTTTTTTACACCTCTGGGCTTATTCAACCCTCACGATAAAAAATGCAGGCCTATAAAGATGGAATAAGAAGCAATCAATTAGGATGGCATTTGCTTGTTTCTGCGCTGCAGCTGGGCAGGCACATCACAATTAATGATTTATTAGGAGATTTTCATCTTTTCTTTTTTTTTTTTCCATTTTACACAGATTGCTGCAACCAGACCGCAGTTGTTTATTAATTTGCCTGCTATTCAAGCGTCTTTGTTAAATATCGTGCGGAAAAGGTAAACGGTTGGCTCTCGTACCAGCGCTGGGTTGGGAGCGTGCCCTGGCTGCGCAGAGCGGTGATCGCTGTGCTGGGCTCCCAGCTGCACCTCGCCCACTTCCCAGAGCTTGCTGTGACCGGGGTGGCCCGGCAGCGGGAAGTGGTGAGGGATGGGACATGCCGCACGTGTGTGCTCACTCGCTCTCCTTTGGGTTTCTCTTGCCTGTGGGACACCGGGAGAAGATACAGCTCTTCACGGCAGTCGGAGCTGTCAGGGGAAGGGCTGCGAGACAAGTAAGAGGACTGAGACGCCCTTATTCTGCTAGGTTAATCCATAGCTATAGGTCGTAAAATACTCTGTTTCTCTAGGCGATTGAGCCCTCATAGACTACTCCTGCCCGTAACAAATGTTGTGCCATCGTTAGCACATCTTGGAGACAACACGAAACTCTTTCCTGCAGACATTCATGTGAATGAGTCTTTACTTTTGCAGCTTTTTTAGCAAAACCAGCTAGAAAAAAGTAAGAGCATTGGAAAAAAGGGAACTCCCTTTAGAAGGAAGCCTGAATAGTTATCTTTGTATTCATCCATCTCAATTCCACACCTCCCGAGGAGTTGCTGCAGTGAGATAATTGGTTTTACTCTGCCGTGCGTGGCTTAACCGCCCAGACTCCAGATTTATTGCACAAAGTCAAGTCATTGTGTGAATTCATCATTTGTCCCCCCCCCCCGTCAATCCCTTTCTCTTCCGGAGCAATATTTGTCTGCGTGTTTGTATGCTCTCTGGTACCGAGTGAGACAAAAGGCGAGTTCTGGGAGTAACCAATTTTAGTATCATCTGATGCAACCAGAAAATCAGAATGAATTATTCCCTTTTCAGCAAGACATGACTTCAGTCCGGCCAGCTCCAGAGCAATGAGAGAAGGACTTTTGCCAGCACAGGCTTTTATGGGAGAGGAAGAAAAAAGACTCTATAGAGTTTCAGGACTTAAGAACATGCTGGGTTCAGAACAAATCCTTATCTGAGAAGGGAAGCAAAGTGTGTAACAATCAGCCATAGAAATACTTGTGAATGGTCTTTTTAAAAGCACTCTGGAAATTAAGGACTTCAAATGCAACAATTGAAAGTGAAGCTAATGAAATACGGGGAATATGAGTAAATGCTACCAGCTTAGGTCAAGCACTGCTTTATCAATCTTATGTTTACTCCAGCAGCTCCTCTGTTGCCCATTGTTTTACCCTGTTTGAATAGATATGCTTGTCTTTATTTGAAAATCAATTGTAATCTTATGAAAGAGAACTTACAGCACAGGGAATGCTGCAAAGCAGCATGGTGAAAGATGGCATTGTTCATTATCCTAGATTACTCCAGGGTAGGGAGGGAATGACATGAAAGAAGTGTGGGTAGCTTTGAGCTGCCATCCTTCCTTTAGCAGACGTAATTTACTGTCATTACTTAATTTTATTAAAGGTAAAGACAATTGTGGACAATACACGTTACAGCATTTACTTATAATAATGATAGCGGGGGAGTGTTAGACGGAGGAAAGACAGGCTCCAGTTTGGATTCCCAATAGCTGCTGATCTGTAGCTGATGAAAATTGTTCTGTTCTCCATGGTGCTTCTCTCCAAGATTTGCTTCTTAACCTGAACAGCTTTGGATGGCTCCTTTGATCCCAGTGAAGGTACGCTCTTCTCATCAGGAAAATATTTGGCTTTGTAAGTATAATAGACAATATCCACCCTCAGTGCTCCATAGGACTCATCATTCCCTATCTATACCTAATAGTTGTCAACACCGACTGGATGATCTCCTGGGCTGCTCAGTATATGCCGAGCATTGTGGGTTTTACCCTAATGGAAAAGCTTTATAGACTGTTGTAATCTTCCTCCAGGTTTTACATTGAGATGTGCTTGTGTGTTTGTAATTTTTAATATACCTCATATTTTTAAAATACGGTCTTGTAGTAAACTTTATCGCCATGGCCCAAAAACAAATGTTGGGATGGCTTTTCCAGGGGTGGCTGTAAAATCTGTTGGCGAGTGTGCAGGAGTTTTCCATGTAACCCAAAGTCATTGGCGGCACCTGGGTTACGACCCGCTCAAGGTGTCTGGCAGCCTGTAGGACTGGCCTCTTAAATGGCTTAAATCCAGCTGGTGGCTTGCTCTTGATGAGCCCTTGTGTTCTGCAAGGCACAAGCCTAGTAGTAACAGGCAAAAAACCGTTGTCCCAGGTGAAGGATTTGAGGTGGTTGCACGAAGTGCTTCACTCTTTGGGAATTAGAGTACGGCACCTTGCTGTCAGCAGCGCGGCACCTCCTGAAGAAGACTGGGGGCTCATCAGCTTGTCATCGCTTGGATGCCGTACAACATTAATTTAATGTAATAGGCAGTAACTAGCGTGGATTTAGTAAGAGGCGATCCTGCTTAACTAATCTCCTTCCATTCTTTGGAGCGGGTTTCAGACAAGGTTGATAATAGGAGTCTACATATGACATAATCTACTGGATTTTTCAAGAGGCTTTTGATAAATTTCCATATGGTATTACCCCTGCTTAAGCTGTGTGCCGCAGAGATTCCAAATTGGGCAAGAGAATTGGTAAAGAATGAGTGAAATCATGGGAAATAAAGAGAAAATAAGAGCTGCAGCGTGTACAGGAATTACAATTATCCTTCAGCTTCCCACTGTTCTTCCCCACCACTCAGCGTGGCTGGAAAGAGATGCCATCTGCATTGGCTAATGAAAACTTGTGTAGGACAGGTGCATAACGGAAAAGAAGGCAAAATGCCATTCAGGATACCACTAAAGGGCAAATTTAAATTTACATTAACATAAGGCAGATTGAATATTTTTGCTGTCAGTGGTGGAATAATATGGACTAAATACAAGCACACAGAACCGAAAGGCTCCAGTGGATGGGCATGGGTTAGGAGTGGGAAGGGACTCTTGTGCTAACAAAGGAATGATTTATTGTCATTTACATAACCTGGCATTTGTGCCCCCCAAAGGCCAGATTTTCAGAAGTGCTCTGCTCCTGCTGGGTTCGGGGCCAGGATTTCAGTTGCAGACTCGGAGCCAGCCGCTCCCGTCGTTTCCCCGGTGTTTAATTTGCCATATGTCAATCAGAGTGTTGATTTGCAAGTGCTGCTAATAGGCGATGCTGAGAGATGAGGACAGTTGAAAATTTGGGAATGTGTCTTACTGGCAGCTTTTGAGCCTCAAACAGTGGCAGTGTTCACAGGCCAGGATCCCTGATCAGCGGCATGATAAATCAGGGACTGGAAAGCAGAAAAGAATGCAGCGAATGCGTCAGGATATGCCTGAACTGGACATGCTCCATGGAAATCAGTGCTAAATGAGAGAATTAAGCACCAGGAAAGGCTGGGGCAGAATCACAAGAAGCACTTTAAATAATGAGACAAAAATCAAATCAAGGGCAAGAAAGAAAGAAAATGAAGTAAAATCACTGAAGAAGCAGTAAAATGCCATCACTGAAATCTGAGTGAGGCAAAATACCTCAGGGTAAAGGGACATAGTCATCCTAAAAACTGCATATTTTAGTCTGCCATTTTTCCCTGCTGTTGACAATTAACTCTGTGATTGCTGTAACTGAACGAGAATACCAAGAACACTTTTTTGTTCATTTACTTCAAGCATTTGCTGACACTTCGGTGGCGGGCAGGTGGTAGCGGGTTTGTTCTCCTTTGGGCTGAGAGGTGAGACCACACTTCAAAAGGTTTGGAAAAATATTCAAAGAAAAAAAAAATAGGAAAACCAGAGGTGAGAGAGAGATGTGTTGCTCATAACATACAATGCCGTGGTCGTCTTCATGGGTCTGACTTCCCAGCTGGTGTGCTGGTGTCGGGGAGAAGCAGAGAGCCGTGAGGACCGACAGAAAGCTCGCACCATGACCACTGCCCTCTTTTATTTGCAGTATTCAGGAGAAGTTCCTGAGAACAGAGTGGAGGTTGTGGTGGCAAATTTGACGGTGATGGACCGGGACCAGCCTCACTCCCCCAACTGGAACGCCATCTACCGCATTATCAGCGGAGACCCCTCTGGCCATTTCACCATCCGGACAGACCCCGTCACCAACGAAGGCATGGTAACCGTCGTCAAGGTAAGGGGGGAGCCAAAGCAAGTTGTGTTTGTCACCCTTTCATCTAGCTGAGGCCACAAGTTTTGCCAGGAGCCTGCAGTTATTTTGCGCCTTCTCTACCTGGGAATGGGAGTGCTCGGATCTGTTGTTTCCCGTCTCTCTCTCTGCAGGAGTCCTAACTGCTTTTACTCCAAGCTTATGCCCTGGGTCTGGGTTTCCCTGCTCAGCCCAGCCCCCCGTAACTTCTGATAAACTCTCAGATGCCAAAGACACCTCCCAGCATCGATCCTGACCTCTGCGTCCTGCTCCTCCGCAGCTCTTGGAGCGCTGCCAGAGGGGACGGTGCCCGGGCTGTGCAGCCCCACTGGGCAGGTTGAGCAGAGGCTGCACCTTCTCCTTTTGAGCCAGAAAACCTGCTCCTAGCCGTGAGTCAGGGGGAGCGTTTCACTGCAGGGGATCAGTCAAGCGATCCTCTGAAAACAGGGAGCACAGGAGAGATATCAGGAGGAGTGGATCTCCTGGTAAGAGAAGGAGAGGAGAGCTTTTCCTCCGATGGAGCTGCTTGGCAGAAAGAAGTGGGAGAAATTTTCCCTTTCCGAGTGTCAAGCAATAAACACACAGTGTGGGCCAGGTCCTCGGCTCAGAATAGCTCCCCTCGAGTGGAAGCCACTCCCCAGGTTAGGTCAGCAGAGGGTCTTGTCCAAAGTCTCTCAGAAATGAGACTGTAAATACCCTCTTTCCCGTCTTTCCTCCATCCGTTGCCTTCAGCATTAGGAGAGCTGGAACACTCCAGGTATCTGCAGCAAGTATCCAGTTCTGTTTCCCCTCCTTGCCTCCAAAGAACATGACTTTGTCTTCGTTTGAGCATTCGCTTCCCATTCAGTTCCTAAGGCCGGCAGCCCGTGAGTGCTTCTGCAGCCACGCCACGCAGTCAGAACATAACCAGAGCCGTTCAGCGTTCAGGGAGTCTCTGCCCGGATGAGATACCTGGGGCTGCTCCCTCTGACTGCCAAAAAAGTGAAGGCGTCACGAAGAGGCTGCTGTGCTCTGTAGGAGCTCACACGGCGCGTGCCATGCACTGCGCCCGGGAAGGATAGCACCTGCTGAGATGGAGAAAGCCTGCATCCTTTCATAGCAAGCATCTCCTCTAACAAAAACTTTTAATGAACAACTTAGGATGGAACACTAGTGTTTAAAGAGCAATGTGATTACAGAATAGCTCTGTTTTGCGAAAAGGAGCCTTGCTCCCTTGTAGCTAATAAGTTGCAGTCATTCTTAATACTGGCAGTTTGGGAATTAGGGGGAATGACATCGGTGAAATGCCAGTGAGGTTGCGCTGGTAGGAACGTGTGAGCTTGTCCTGCTCTCTGACCCTTAGGCTGTGTGTGTGTGTGTCTGCAGATGCCACTTTGCTGGAACTTTAAGGGAGACATCATCCTACCTGCTAGATGGTATTTCAGCAGGGCCCTTTTGTTTATTGCTCTGTAATGATGGTTGACAACCATATCTGGTGCAACGTTATAAAACCTCTTCAAGCTTAGCAGTGTTTCTGGACACATGTATGTGGATGTGATTCATATATGTATGTAAGGACGCATGCATCCATGTGTATGTATTTTCTGCTTAAACATAAAACATTCAACAAAGTAAAATGCAGCAATTTAACTTCGTTGACATCAGTAGCCAGTCTGAAATCGAAATGCCGACGTTTTCACCCAGAGCAGGGAAGAACCCCTTATTCTTAATCAAGTGTCACGACTGCAGTTTAAAGGCGCATCAAAGTGAGCAACAGAGGATTTACATGATCATCACTGCTGCACAAGGACTCCTGCATAAGGAACCCTCCTGTATTCAGAACTTGCAGGCAAAAAGCAGGGCAGATTTGTCCAGACACCGACAATGCTGGTGCTAACTTTCCACTGCTGCATGACCCACGGTGATCACAATGCAAGGAACCACATGGAAATCCCACCTTGTCAAGCTGAGCTCGAAGCTTGAGATTGCAGCGAGTGTCTTCGCCGCATAACCTCACCTCGTCCTCCTGGGCGCCTGGAGTGTCTTACCCTTATCAAGCCGGGAGGCTTTTTGGTGTATTTTCAGCAAGGAGAATGAGTGAAATTGCTTGTGATTAAATTTTCATGGTGAGGAAGGGAAGACCCTTAGGATTCCACCTTCTTCTTTGAAATATTTTGTTCTCCGTTAATAAGTGAATATGCTTAAAGGGTAGATGAATGTATGCACGTTGCACTGGGTGGCCGGTCAGAGCTTGTTCTTCGTGGTGTGGGAGCTGTCTCTTGCTGGTTTGATCGCTGACGTAGGTTGAAAACACAGGTAAAAAATTAAGTCAAGCAGTGAACCTTTTATTTACAGACCCAACGTGGCTGGATTTTCATGTGGCTCTTTGAATCGCTTATACAGAACTCCCCGCGGCTGCAAGCAGAGGGGCCCCAGCCGTGACAGAAACAGCACAGAGAAGAGCATTCTGTGAAGAATCCCTCCCCTCCAACAGTAGTTTGGAGGCCAGAAATGGAGGGCCAGAAATACTTCCAAACCAAGAAGCCCTTTGGAGTTCAGGTGTTGCTCCTGGGGGCTGTTTTGCAGCCGCTCTCAGCAAAGCCCCATCTGCAGCTCCCGTCCGGTCACCAAACGTGCAACATTTCCTTTTTCTGTTCATGCCTTTCCAAACCATTTCCATAAGAGTGCAAGACCCTAATCTTCAAAGAAAGCCTTGATCAAGGGGAGAGAGAAACTTCCCACTCAGCTGAGACACCGCAGAGTCCGAAGACAATCTCCGAGAGCAGCAGTGGCTGCCCTGTGGCAGGCGGCAGAGTAAATCGTTATTATAAACTCGGCATGGATCAGAGCTGTGAATTTATAATGGAGATGCTTCCGAAGCTTCAGTTATTATTTGCCTCAATAATAACAGAAGGCAAATTTGTTCACTGCAGTTAAAAGTACCTTGAGAGAAGGAGGAGACGTGGCAGGCCCTGGGCTCCACTCTGCTGCATCCAGGTTGGAGAAGGAGCTGCAGCGGCTCCAGGGGGGTGTTTCAGAGCCGTTTGTGCCATATCGGGCACTGAACGTCCAACAAGGGGTACCTGCAAAGGTGCTGTTTTTTAATTTCATGTCATGTGCTCCTTGGATAGGGAATTAAAAAGTAGGCAGTGGTCCAGCAGCTGCTTGTCCCCGATGCTGCGGGTGGCTTTGCTCCTGCTGTTGGCCTGAGCAGCGCGCGGTGTCTGAGCGGGACGCGTGGAGGAGGAAGGGTTGGTGCAGTGTGTGAGGAGCACGCTGTGCTCTGCGCACCGTTATCCTCACAGGGAGCAAAAGTGTGAACTGCCCTGATAGAAATTGCTTATTATGGTGTGAGAGAAAGTCTGCTTAGGGCTGGAGTGTGTCTGGCTGCCAGGGGCTCCCGTCCCACCAGGGACGATAGCACAAACACCGCTGCGAAGGCACAGGCTCTTGATTTTACCTTTTCTTTTTTCAAGAAAACATGTGAACTGCATCTCAGATGAGCACAGAAGAGGCGGAGGCAGGTTGTCTCTCCCTCGCAGACTGAAGCGCGGTGGTCCCTGTGCCACCGTGCGCCAGGAGGGTCTGTGGGTGGGCGCCACTGGGTGATCCCAGCCCAGCCCCGCTCCCTCCCCTGCTCTTCTGCAGCCCGGGGTTTTGCTCCCAGAAGAGAGGGAAAGACGCTGAGTGAGCAGCTCTACATTTTGGGGGGAAAAAAACCCCACTCCCTTGTATCAGGCCACATCGTAGCAGATATCGGTGTGCTCGGCGTGTCCTGAGCATCGTCGGGCAGGACCCCGGCGGTTCCCCACACCGGTCCCCCTGGAGCTGCTCAGATCCCCCCCGGCTGCGTCTGAGCCCCTGCGGGGGAGCGGACTGGCTGTGGGCAAGGTCAGCCAACAGGCCGGCACCGAAAAAAAGTGAAGCCTGGAAGAATGTAAATTAGAGGGGTGTGAAAAGAAATGGAGGAAATGCATTAATCAAATTGTTTCAAGGCCTTGAATGGTGTTTAAATGGGCACTTCTACCACGCGCTGGTTTTGAATGCGGCACAAGTCCATGAGTCAGGGCTGGTGGGTGTACTGGGAATCTTTATGCCTCCTTTTATTTATTAAATGTTGGCCCTGCCTGTCAGGAAACCATTTAGCAGTAGGAACATTTGCACTTCAATCACATAGAGATTCCACTGTTTTACCTTTTGCCCCTGAAATTTGTTTCTCTCGTGTAGCCTCCTATGATTTGATTTCTCCCCTGACAATACTGGGTTTTAAACAGAGCATGGCAGCCAGATCTTGCTGATGTAAATCAGTGGGGCTCTGCCGAAGCCAGTGTTGCGGTGGCGGTTTACACCATGAGCGTAGGCTTTGCAGACTCAGCACTGGAGAAGGTATTAGGGAGCATGGTTACGCTTCTAAATTCATAAATTACAGCAAAGCATCTTTTAACAAGCAGAGGTGTGATCCTGCATAACTCAAGCCTCCCTGGCAGATGATTAGTGACTTCCCTCATAATAATTAGTGGGATGGTTTAGAAATTATTATTATACTGCGGCTCAGTCAGTTGTGCCAGCAGAGGCTCTTTGCTCCTCCTGGCTCCTCAGCCACACCGTCTCTGTGCGTGCTGAGGAGACGTCTGTGGCCACCCATCAGCATAACGGCAGCGTGGGGGCACCCTCAGGAGATCACAAGGCGTTGTGCAAGAGTAAGGGAAGGTCCCCATGGAAGCACCGTCTGAGGAGCAGGACCAGGCGTTGGTCCTTGCGCCTCCACCTTTGCTTATAAACTCATTTGGGAGGGAAAAAGAAGAGCACGTCAGGCTTGTCAGTCCACACAGACTGTCCTGGCTCAGTCTGCAACGTTAAATGCCGTTGGCGCTGTGAAGAACCTGTCCGGGGCCCCTGAAGATGCTCTGCCCGGTGCGTTTAGAGCAGCCCGTGGGGGGTTCACTCAGTGCTTAGCTAACACGGGCAGGTTCTTCTCTGGAAACTACTTCGCATTGGCACAAAACACAGGGCAAATCCTCCCTACTGTTTGCAATTTTTACCTTGTGGGGTTTTTTAACTATTTGACCCTCCAAATACTGGAAGGCCAAATCCTCCACTGGACTGAAGCTGGTCTGAGTTTACACCTTCAAAAGAATTGAGCGCAGGAGGAAACAAGATGAGGCAATGACTTTGAAATCATCTGCCTTCTCAATCTTGCAGCTTTCAGCCAGAAGGTAGTATTTATTCTCTGCTTGGCTCCACACTTGCTTGTTTGTTTGTTTTAGGCAGTCGATTACGAGATGAACAGAGCCTTCATGCTGACAGTGATGGTATCAAACCAAGCTCCTCTGGCCAGTGGCATCCAGATGTCCTTCCAGTCGACAGCAGGAGTCACCATTTCAGTCACAGATGTCAACGAAGCACCGTATTTCCCCACGAACCACAAGTTAATCAGGCTGGAGGAAGGAGTGCCTACGGGGACAGTCCTGACAACGTTTTCGGCAGTGGATCCCGACCGCTTCATGCAGCAGGCAGTAAGGTGGGAGACCAGGCAGGCAAGTGAGCTCGTGTACGGGCGCGGGATTTCAGCTCCAATCGGGCGAGCAAAGCAGCTGAAAGCTAATTCACAGACTGCCGTGATGCCAGTAAAACGCTTGGCAGGGACTGGCACTCCCAGTGGCTGCAGAGCATCCTGCGAGTAAACTCGCCATCCTCCCCGCTCCAGGTAAGGCAGACTCTGCGCGGCTGTTGCCGGGGGCAAGCGGAGCAAAGGGCAGTTCACAGCTTCAAACGGAAGCGGTCGATAGCGAGGGGTCCCTGCGTTGGTTCAAAGACAGAGGTCAGGGCTGCAGTGTGCTAAGTGCTTTCTCTCTGCCTTGTCAGGGATGCTTTGACCTAAGTTGTTCATGCACTTCATAAACACAGAGGTTTAGAAAAAGGCAGCTTTGTTATTTCTGTTTTGCAGGGGGGAAACTGGGGCACAGGAGGGGCTAGAGTTCCAAAGGGAACGACTGGCATTTTTAGTCATGTCTTGTGTTGCCACCAAAGGATTTAGGTTCAACCTGGCTTAAAAAGCAGAGCGCGAGAGGAGCTGGCAGCCTGGTCAGAGCAAGGCTCGCTTGTCACAACAGCTCCTGAACAGGCTTTTAAGATGTGGTGTATTGAAATATTGCCCAAGCAGTCAAACGCCCGTTCCCATCCCGTTGGCACTTGGTCCTCAGCTGCCTGATGCCCGTCGGTTTGCAGCTCCCCAGCGGCCCTTGCCTGCTCTGCAGTCAGCGAGGTTGGTTGGATCCTCCCTTTCCCTTCAGACCAGCTGCCAAACACAACCTCCCCGTGAGCTGCTTGCCCTATGAATGGATTCAGCTGGCAGAATTTTAGCCTTCTGAAAGTCAGTTTGGGGTGGGATTTAGTCCATGCTGCGAGCGGGAGCCTGGGGCTCGCTGTGCTTTGTGCCACCTGGGCAGACGGGGGCTGAAGCCCCAGGGCAGGACCGCGACTCACACACCTTCCCACCGGGAAATACATTGGCAGGGAAGCGTGTGTGAAAATGAGAGTCCTTGTGACACCTTTCACAAGTATTTCAGCCTCTGTCTGTGCAGACGGGAAATGTGTTTCCTGCTCTTGGATACCTCTACAACCACAGAAATTTGTTTCTTTTTTACTCCCAGTCTGTAAGGAGCGCAGTATTTTTGGCAAAACCCGAGTGTCTGACGTGATCACAGCCCAGGCCACTTAAACTTACATCAGTTGTGACATTTTGTGTCAGGAAGAGTTTGAAATATTTCACCTGGCACAGAGCTGTCTGGTCTAGAAAACGATAGTTTATTCACTGCCTCAGCTTGTTGTCTTTAGGCAGGTATTGCGACGTTTGAGCAGAGAGACCATCCTAACTAACAAGCCAGTTTTTCTTATATTCTTTTTGAAACATTGGCCTTTGAAGGGTCTTTATTTCCCTGGTGTCTGTACCAAGGCTGGTTTCAGAGGGGAGAACAGCTCATTTCTGACTGAATGCTCCCTCAAACCCAGGGATGGATGATCTGTAACCCAAACGAGCATCCGCCGTTTCTGGGAGAGGCACCGGCGCCGCTGAGCCGTTCCTGCCGCCGCACAGTGCACGTGCAGGGTCTTGTAAGGTCTGAATATGAACAGACAATTCCTTGACTTGTTTTTTTCCCAGGGCTTCCAGAGCGCACATTTTGTGTATCCACCAGCACTTCATTTCCAAACCCAAGTACAGTCTCTCTTACCTGATTTTCATCAGGACAGCCCAAGGCCAAGGCTTTGCAGGAAGCAGTGGGGCGTTGTTGGGGTCCTGCCGTTGTGAGCCATGCAAAGGGTATTTCGGTTTTTCTTCACAGTTGGCATTGGTGAGTTAGGAAAAAAAATGCCCCAAAAGCTAAGCCTACAGATCCATGATAAGCACTTCGCAGAGAGCTGATCCAGCTGCTAGAGCCTTGCTGCAGCTTTCAGGCTCTCTCTAAATAGTCTTTGATGAAATAGAGTTTTTACAAATAGAAGATAAGGGAGCAGGAGCATCTCCAGTAGGCACAGCTTGGCATGGCCAATGTCACACCTCACGTTATCCTCATTAGCCACAGACACGTTCACAAAGCCAGCTTTGAAACTGGATCCCCGGTCATTTAGCGGAGAAAGGGCAGGAGACTCACAGCGGTGATATTAAAAAGAAATGAAAACATCCCAAAGAGTCTAGCTCCATGAAATGTAATTTTTTCCTTTGGCAAGGGCTTGTGCAGCTGTGTGTTGCTTTCCTGCTCACATGGATTGACGCAGCTCAAGTTTCACTTTGAGTTTCAGCTTCAAACAGCCCATTTCTGAAAAGGAATATTCACCAGAAGGCAGAAGTTCTTCTGCCTGCGTATCTGACTGCAAAAAAATTATAGAAAACTGTCAGCAGGTCTGAGTTACCCATGAAATAAGCTCAGCTTTTGATTGCTTATTTCAGTATTTTATAGTTCGGCCATTTAGTTTTAGTTCCAGTTTAATAATAAGGGTCCATCTGAACTCAAACTGAGAACTGAGAGGCAGAACTCAAAAGCAACGAATAAAATAAAACCAAGAAAACGAGCAAGTTTTCAACAGAACATACTAATCTGAAGAACACGGAGAAAGTTTGCCCAAAACAAACCATGCTGATAGCCTGCTGCGTAGGACGTGAACAGACTTGGGCTGTGAGTAGCTGGGAGGTGGGTCTGGCGTTGGGTCCTCCCGGCCCAGGGCGCGCTGGGGACTGCCAGGGGGACCCCCTTGTCCCTGCTCTCTCCGAACCTCCCACATGCGTACCATCATCTTACCTGCTCTTTCAGGAGCATCCAAAAATGTTTCAGGAGAGCAGACCTGAAACTGCTTCACCCTTGGGTCCACTCCTTCATACAGCGGTGAGTTCCCATTACAGAGTCCCCCGGGCAATTGCTACGGAAGATGCAATACTGATACGAAAGAGTGGCCCGAAAACTGCCATTCTTCCAATGTGGTATTTCCCAAACTGGGCAGAAAACAGGAATATCCGTGGCTTTAGAGAAGGAGCTATTTTAGGAAGGGCAGTGTAAAGAGGAGAGGGCAGGAATCCATCCTCTCATTCAGGCCTACGAATGCAGTGGTCGTTGCAGACCCCGATCTCCTCGGCTGCAGAGACCTCAGGCTGTGTCCACTCCCAGCAGCAGGGACCTGGCGTGTAAGTGGCGCTCAGTGGAAAGAAAAACCGTGAAAATGAAAGAAATAGAAAAACTGAATAATTGTAGAGGTCAAAAACCAGATACTCAATTAGCGTTTTGTTTGTCAACAAAACCAGTTATCCAAAGGTCCTTTGAATCATGGGTCAGGAGTCCAGAAAAACCTTATTTCAAGCAATATTAAGGATTTGTCAGTGGAAAGACTGCCATGTATTTATTTCCTTTCTCTGTAGATACTCTAAGCTGTCAGATCCTGCAAACTGGCTGAACATTAATGCCACAAATGGTCAGATCACTACTGCTGCTGTCCTTGATCGAGAGTCAGACTACATTAAGAATAATGTCTACGAGGCCACATTCTTGGCGGCTGACAACGGTGAGCCCAGGCTTCACATTGTTCATGCTTCAATAAGACTCTAATGTGATGCATTAAGAGAAATGATGCCCTGACAGAGTTGTCAGTATAAGTTATCTTTTTCCCAGGTTTTTATGGTCAAAAATGTGAAAGTGGGACGGGAAATTGCTGGAGTAAATTAAATGTGCACAGTATACGGGGAGTGTTATTAAGGGAAAGGGAGGGCAAATGGAAAATCGATTTGGGGAGTTCAGTGTAGCGGTGTAGCCTGAACTTAAAAAAATACCAAAGGGCTGAGCTCTCCAAGGGCTGCCGAACACACCGGTCCTGGTAATCGTCCCAAAGGCACTGATCAGAGCATTCAGGAAGCCTTCCAGCAGGAAACCAGAAATAATTGTAGGGGATGGCAGGTGGGTATTAAAAATAAGGCAATCCATTGAACTGCTGTGGATTTCATGAGAGATGTCTTGTCTGTCTGTCGTCGGAGCCGATCTCTTTCTCTCTGCTAGCGTTTCTGGAATGCCCAGCCATCATCAGAGCCTCTGGATGCTGGTGTACTTTATTATCAAAGTCACTGCGGCCAGTACAGATCTTCTCACAGAGAAGTCCTGTTAAGGCTTGCTCTTCTCTACTCGTTAAAGATCACACAGTGCTTCTGGTCAAATTAGCACTGTGAACCTCAGCACTGGCCTCACTCAAGGCCAGGCAGACCATTGCTGCCGCCCTGGATTTCTCTTCCTCATTCTGATTAGGAGGAGCTGATGACTTTTTTGCTAACCGTACCCAAACGCGGCCATGCTGGTATTTCATTCATCGTTTCCTCCAGTTGGAAAGGGCTCTGTGGAGGGCTCAGTAGGTTCCCTGGGCAAGGAGAGAGAGGACCTTCCTCCCTTTCTCCCACCCTCACCCTCCCCAGGCAGGCTGCTGAGTGCTCACGTCTAGCCACAGCCATGCTTCGGCGACAAAGTTAGCTCTAGTCTTGGCTGCCAGCACCCGAGTATATTGCTCATGCTCTGTAGGTGCTTTCAGGACAGTGCTTGTGTTAGCTCTTGTCACCCCTCGGGATGCAGGGTGACACATCCATTATGAGCAGGTGTGGTGGTGCTTGTGGGGCTAATGAAAATTTCCTCCCTCTGGGGTTTCAGGCTTCACTTCAGTCATTACATCCTGGGTCCCGGGGGCAGGACAAACTCAGGGAAGAGTTTCAAGCCAGACTAGCAGTACCAAGAAGCAAATTTTGCCCCTTCTTTGTGCCGTCAGTGGTAGGACTGGTGTGGTCCCACAGCCCCATCCTAAGCTTCCCCTCTGTGAAGACAACCAGGGCAGTGAAATCCAAAATAAACTCAAGGGGATGTAGCAGCGTTCATCTGCAAGAGACGGAGGGCAAAACAGGTCAAATGAGTTGGTCGAGGCTATTCACAAAAGCAGTGGTAGAGCTTGAACCCATCAAACTAATCCTCACCATCTGACCTTGCAAATCCCGGGCACTTACTACAACGCGATTCGGAGTTAGTTAACCCCTTTCCTTGGCTTCGGTGCTGATGCTGCAGTGCATCAGTGCCTCCACATCCATCATTCAGCAGCTCAGGAAGTGAGGGCCTAGATAAATCTCTTTATTCTGAAAAATTAATCTATCACTGGTATATTGCAGCCATTAAAATGCACATAAAGCAACACCTTATTTAAAATTCTGTCTAGAGCACTTAGGATAACAGCTAAAGTTTCAGCTAGGCTAATAGACTCTTTCCACTTTTTCTCCTAAGTTCCAGGTTCTCTGGCATCACGTACTCGTCAGAGAAAGGCTTTGGGTCGGGCGTTTTGGTGGGGATTTTTCTTTCTTTCTTGAAGAAGCAGCAGCATCTTGTTTCCTTGAAGTTCTTTTTGCTGTTTTCGGCATATGATAAAGAAGAAGTTTAGCCAAACACCCCTTGGACATGCTCTTTCTCTCCCTGCGCTAATGCAGAGATGCTCACTTTAAGAAAAGTCCTGGCTGCGATGTAAGGGGGCAAAAAGGGGAATCCTAATTAACAGCATATTTTTAGCCTGGTTTTCCCGTAGAGAGAGGCTCTTGGATCACACCATGTCTACACAAGTGTGGAGCCTGGCGGTGTTTGAACCCTTCAGCCAATTTCAACCAGTCTCACGGGGAAGCTGAGAGTTCAAATATATCCTGTTCTGACAGGTTTCATAAAACAGGGAGCTGAGCAGGGGCAGGAGACTCCGTAACTGAAGGAAGCAGAGTCCTGCCTCCTCCTCGATACCAGAGCCCCCCATGGGAACTCACTTTTGGGGCCCAATCCCGTAGGAAACCAGGCTGACAAGAAGATGCTGGTTAGCCACAGTCACAGCTTACTTAATTTCTGCTGTGATTTGTCAGGACAGTGGCCCAAGTTCCTCAGAAGTTTTTGCAGGAGCAGGCTGGGAGTGACTCGTGCTGGCAGCTGAACATGAAAGCTGAACTCCTGCTGCTGAAGATGAAAGCCAGTTGGCTTGTACCTTCCTCCAGGAGTGACGACGCTGGCACGATGAAAAAGGCGATGATGGGGAATGCAACAGTTAAATGTAGATGTAGCAGTTGTATATTTCTCTTCCTTTTGAAATACTGTCATTAGTATTTCAATTGTAATTTCAGGGAGTGGAGCAACTTCTCCACTGGAGTCAGTGGTGCTCTGGTCGTCCTCATCTCTTGAGCATAAATTTCAAGGATCCTTTGTAGTACATCAATTCCTGCTCTATCCTTGCTCTCTCCACATAAGACAGCTGAAATAATTTGAAATATTCCATGTTATGTAGTACTTAGACAATTAAAAAATAGGTTACTTTTCATTTCTCCTGAGACTGCCCCAGAACTGCACTCAGGAGCACAAAGAACCAAAAAGACCCGGAACCGGAGCCCAGCGATACCCAATAGCCCAACAAAACTGCCTTTGTACCTGCGGCAATTGCAGGTTATTTCAGCCTCGTGGCAGTTAGTGCCTCTCAGGAGTGATAGTTTGTGTTCAGTCTGTCTCGAGGTTAGAGTGTGGGTCTTGCGTTCATCCCAGAAGATATTCTGGGTAGCGTGAATACAGTGGAATCATTCTGCTTGGTCCCGAAAGTCAGTTTTCATGTTCAGCCCCGGTATCCTGATGGGCTGTCTGTCTCTCCAGAGATTTTCAAGGCTGATCAAAGACATTGTTTTAGAGGGAGACCTACCTCATGCTTATTAGATGAAAGGATGAGATCAATGATTGAAGAGCTTGTCTAGGAACCATGAAAGAAGGATTTTCAGGGCTTCTTTGGAGTTTTCAAGGCTTCCTTGAAAAATGGAGCAGAAATGAGAAAGGGATGTAGGAAGGAATGTCAGTGGAAGCAGAAACGATGTTTGAAAGTGTAGTGGGGAAATGGTTTGTGTAGCTTTATATCCAGCACTGGGAGGAAAAGCCAGGACGGAAAATAAGAACTCAATAATGTGTTGCTGAAGTAACGCTGCCTGAGAAGGGAGACGGTGGGCAGGCCGACATGGAGCTGTGAGGTGTACGTGTGGGGAGAGAAATTAAAAACACTGCACCATTTCTGGGAAGGCTGTTCTGTCTTGCCAGGGCAGGTATTACTTTGTGTAAGCGGTCATTAGTCAGGCAAATGTAGCTCTTCATCAGTGAGGGGCTGGAGGACCAAGGCTGCTGTGCTGCAGCATCCCTGCTGGCTGGGACAAATGTCGAGAGGATGAGGAGCTGTCGGGTGGGACATACAGCTGCTGCCATGGGTTGGTAGCATCACCCACAGTGTTTGGTGCTGGTTAGCTCATTCCGTAGGCTTTGAGCAAGGACCTTTCCCACTAAAGCCAGGGCTGTGTGGGATGGGCTGGAGAGTTGGGCTGTCTTTGAAGCAGTGTAATAGTCTCCAAATCAAAAAACTGTAGCAAGTGCTACAATAAATGCTGACCAATGGATTATTCACTTTTTTTTCCCCCTCCAAGCCCTCTTCTTCCTCTTGTTAGGAATCCTCCTAATGGATTTTCCTCTCCAAAACAGCCCTTACCAAAATTTGCAGTAGCAGCTTGGCATCACCTCCTTGTATTTTTAGAGTTTGACTAAGGGCATCGCTGTAGGCTACAAATCTGCAGAATTCAACCTCCATGTTCTGCAGGAGCAGCAACATTAGGATGCTTGGGGAAGTTTTAATAATACCTCTTAAAGCAAGGGACCATGAAAGTGCAGTATGTCCCTAATAAGGTCCAAGGAGGGAGGGTGAAAATCCTGGTTTATTGAAATCGGAAGGCAGAGAGGGGGCTGGTCTATGGTGTTGTCATTCCCGCTGCTTCTCGAGTGATGGTCATCAGTCCATGTCCGGCTCTGCCTCTCCCGTGCAGGTATACCCCCTGCGAGCGGCACTGGCACTCTGCAGATCTACCTAATCGACATCAACGATAATGCTCCTGAGCTCCTGCCAAAGGAGGCACAGATCTGTGAAAAGCCAAACCTGAATGTCATCAACATAACAGCCGCGGATGCCGACATCGATCCAAACGTCGGGCCCTTTGTCTTCGAGCTGCCAAGTGTGCCATCTGCGGTGAGGAAGAACTGGACCATAACGCGGCTGAATGGTAAATGGGGCAGGCAATCCCGAGGACATTTGGACTCTGATTCACTAATGAGGCCACGTGCGGCTTCAAACTTCCAAACTTTCCTACTTTTTTTATCCGATTTTTATTTTTTAAAGCACATTATGGCTGACATTATAGACAAGATAGTTAATCAGAAATGATTTGTGTCAGACCTGCAGCATAACTCTAAGAGCCTTGGCACTTGGCTTTTTTTAGTGCGGTTCATAATTATGAACAGTTATCAGTAGTGAACAGAGTATAAATCATCCATAATGGCCAAGGGGAAAAAAGCTATTATCAGTCTTCCTTATGTTCCAGTGTAATTGTCATAAGCCACAATCAGGATCAATGTTCATTTCTCTGACCATAATTACATAAAAGCATCCTTTTAATTTACCGTGGAACCAGGAGGGCTAGGTAAGTGTGAAGATTACCAGTATGTGAAGGGTTTTTATATTGCAGCGTGCAACCACAAATGGCCCTAATTCCTCCTCTTATCATTAGCTTCAGTAGAGGATGGAAAATACCATGGAGCCATGGGCTGGTTTGGGCTTCAAAGCTGGTCCCTCTTGCTGAGGTCGGGCACCTTCTGCCAGGCCAGGGGCCACGACTTGTGTCCTGGCAGGTCAGGGCTTGGTCCCACAGATCTTGTGTCACAGTGGAAGGGAACACAAGGATTACCTGGCTGAGCATGTCGTTGATGCCCGATGGGCTTCCCAAAAATCCCGAGGCGGGAGAGTGGGCGAGCGGAGAGCCTGGGCAGGGGCAGCCCAGACCCAGGGAGCATCATCCATGCTTCAGTATTTGCATTTCGTGCCATTTTAAACACGTGCAACTAGATTTGCAAATGGCGTTAAAGTATGTTAATGCAGCAGTGAAAACACATGATATTTTGCAAAAAACAAGCTGATTGTTGACCAAACTGTTACGGCAGAAGTGTGAAGCTGTCCTGCCCAGGTGTGGTGTCAGTAACCCCTTCAGGACTCAGGAGACCACTCTAGCAGAGGATCCCTGTCTGTACAAGTGTGTCTGCCAGTGTCTGTCATCCCTCTGTCTGTCTTGGTCTCTCCAGGCGATTACGCCCAGCTTAGTTTACGAATCATGTACCTGGAAGCGGGTGTGTATGATGTGCCGATCATCGTGACGGACTCGGGAAACCCCCCCTTGTACAACACATCGGTCATCAAAGTGAAGGTGTGTCCGTGCGACGAGAACGGCGACTGCACCACCATCGGGGCAGTGGCTGCCGCGGGGCTGGGCACAGGCGCCATCATTGCCATCCTGATCTGCATCATCATTTTACTAAGTAAGTACCGCAGGGGCTGACCCTGCTGGGAGTTGCCATGTTGCCCATCCCGTTCCCTGTTGTCCCATTCCTATATGTGGTGTTTTTCAAGAGCCGTGCAAGTTCCGTGCAGAGGACAGAGCCGTGAGCTCTGGGCTGCAGGGGCTGGTTCACACGTCTGCATTCGAAGCTCCTTCACTGCAGGGACAGCAAAACGAGCTGGAGCACTCTCCAAACGCCTCGGGCTTCTCTTTCTAAGGCTTCCAGTAGCTTTACAAACATCATTACACCTGACAGCGTCTTGTAGGTAGTGAGTGCAATATGATTCTCCACACTTGTCATGAGAAGATTGAAGGACTTAGCCAAAATCCTGCGGCAAACTCCTCCATAGCTCTCAGGTCCTTGGCTGGCTGTGGATATAGGGGTTCCCAGTAGCAGATGCACTGGTTACAAACTTCTGGCTAGTCCCTGGCGGAGCCAGTACACGTAGCTGTGGTTTTCTGGTTGTTCCCAGCTAAAAGAGGAATGGTGGTTATTCCTGTTTCTTGTGAAATGACAACAGATTGGAGAGTCGTGGTGGCCTGTGAGTGTGTTTAGAGGAAGGATCCCCAGTTTGTCAGGAGCACTGGGGGCCTGGTGGGGCATCACAGTGAAGGGGTGGCCATCCCTTTGCTCGAAGCAAAGCCATCCCGTTTGCTCAGCGATACTGTTAGTCTTGGGCTTTCATGAGCATTACCAATAACCATGTGTGCACACACTTAAAAATAAAAATGATATCATTATAACTTCAAGCAGGAGTTGGCACAGTAGGAATAGATAAAAACGAGCACTGAAATGAACAATGAGGTAAATATTCATCAAGAAACACAGGATGAAACCATGGGGCTCCCATTAAAGCTAATGGGAGTTATGGTGCTAAATCACATTTAATATTTACCCCCAATGTGTTTAAACAGAGAGCAGACAGAGCGACGTATGCTACAAATGTCACCTAATGTGGATGTGATATGGTACATTAAGAGAATGGGTCATCTCTGGGCAACCATCCATCCTCCTGGGCCAGCGATGGGAATATACTGTTGTATAATTGATTTACCGGATCAGCCTGGGGAGCGAGCGAGAGAACGGGGTGTTTGTGGCCCCGCAGTCCCCGCTCCTCATCCAGCCCCTCTGAGCCGGTGGAAGCCTCCCCGTCCCAGCCGCCGTGCCCGGTGCCTGCCCCGCGCCGGGCGCGGGGTCCCCGTAGCAGAGTGCTTTCTGCTGCTCCCCCGGCCGGGGTCCGGTTGGGAAGCGGCGCAGTCGCGCGCCCGGCAGAGGCCACGGTGTCCGTCAGTCCCGCGCGGTCGGTGCCCTGGGGCGGGCAGGTGGATGGTGGGCAAAGAGCTGGCACTGGAAGCCACAGAGGGGATAAAACACAGGACTCCTTTTTGCTGCTCTGGTATAAATCCAGTGCTAAAATATAATTTAAACAGTTGAAAATCCTATTGACTGAAATTAACTTCAGCTGAAGGACATTTGATTTAAGAGATTCCTCCTTTCATTTTCAGATACATTATCCCATTTTAAATTATGGGTTTTATTACAAAAGCTTATTTTTACATTCATTGTAATTCTAATTGACTTTTTTTTTTATCTTCAAGAGCTGGAAAGCACTGTATCGGTGATGAAAAATGTAATTTGCGATGAGCGGTTTCCCAGTTACATCCTTCCAGTGTTTTTCTTCCTTTCTGTCTGTTTTATATCGTGACCTCTGAACAATAGCCCGGAAAAAGGCAGATGCAGGCGTTTTTTGTGCTATTTGTCCGTTTTAAAGTCAGCAGGTCAAAGTTTGATGGCTTTAAAAGGAAGATGCAGCAAGGGGACAGGTCTGAGGTGGCTCAGGTGAAGGAATTTTCTGGCTTTACCTTCACTCAAAGGTTTTTTTCTTCTTCCCAATACCTGATATATCAGCTGCACGAATAACACATTTAGAAGAGCAGTGCAATAAAAAATTGTGAAGGGTGAAGACAATAGATTTCAAGGAAAACTACATGCAGAGTGAAAATGGGTCTAACAGCAGTAATAGCACTTCCCATTCTGCAGAGTGAATAAAAGGAAGGAGAGTGCACTACATCCGCTATTGACACTTTGAAGGTCTCTTTTTTTTTCCAAGGTAGCTGTAAAGGCAGTAATGGTACAGTTTTTTCCACAAGTGCATGAAAAAGTAGCATTTTAAAAAAAAAACAAAGGAGAAGGAAAGAAAAAGATAAACGCTGGTAACCATTATAATATTGTCTTTGTGGACTAGGCAGGTATCTTGTTGTGAGAGACTTGAAAAGGAACAACGAGAAAAGGACTTCAATCGTCTGCTAAATAGCTGAGGTTTTATATTGCAGATAAGAGTTACATTTTCTTTCCTTTTTTCTCTCTTGAATAGATCTAGGATAAGCATTAAAGAAATGATGAACTATTTGAAAACAATTCTGTTCGCTGGCAAGCAGGGATGGCAGCCAATTGGCACACAATGGCAGTAATTAGCTGTCCGGTCCTCTTCGCCTCACTTCACTGAATTCCTGTTGGGTCTAAACACTTTGGTGCTGGGAGGAAAAACTCAGATCCTCCAAACCACCTCCCCAGGCAGCGGGGCTGCAGCCCGGCCACTCGCCCGTGTCCCCAGGGCCCGTCTCTTCTCCATCCTTGCCCGCGGGGAAGCGATGCTGAGGCTCTGCAAAGGGAAAGAAAACCTGGTTGTTTGTGCTCCTTATGCAGCTAAAAAACACAAAGAGAGGTTGGGGTCTTACATCCTGCATTGGTTTGGCACGGTCAAGGGTTGACCTAAGTGATACGAACCTGAGAAACATGTTGCCGCCTCCACTGTCCATCCACCTCTCCCTTCTCCTGCAGATTGCCAGCGTCACAGCATTGTGTCTCGCATGGAGAACAGAGGGAGAGGAGACACGGGGAGGTGTGGCTGCATCAGCTGCCCAGGCTTCATTTCATTTTTGATGGCATTATTTGCAGCTACTGAGCATGAGAATGAAAACTAATGTGTTAGCAGGTTCTTGAAGGCAAGATCTGATTGACTTATGTTAGTGGAGACTTAATCTCCCAGAGTGACTTCCCTGCAGGAAATCCCAGGGAGCACGGGCCTCTGGGATGCGGGTGGCCCTGTGAAGGAGGAGGCTGTGGAGCAGGGAGCCAGCGTTCTCTTTGGGTAAAGGTGTTTAACTGGGGGAAAAGTCTCCTGATTCTGTTCATCTCTCTGTGTTACCGAACTGAGAGAGCTCCTGGCGTGGAGCTGCTGATGCCTGAGGAGGTTGGCTGAGTGCTGCCAGATTTGCTCTCCCTTCTTCTGCAAAGCGAGCCCTGCAGCCTGCAAGGATTTCACATGATCTGAGGTCTGCTTTGCAATTCCATGGCCAAAGCATACGCTAATGTCCTGGCTAATGTGATCCTGGAAGTCTAGAAAGCCTCCCTCCCTCCCTCACCTAAAAAGAGTATAAGTGAGCCCAAATCGCATTACACAAAGCAGTATTGCCCACCCTGCCCAGAGCAGGCTTGCGTGAGGTACTGCAGATGACAGCACAGTGACTGCCATGGCCAGGGCTCCCCGGCAGGCATCGCCCTGTCCCGCTGGGGGAACACAAGCTGCTTCTCGCCACCTCGGCAGCTCTCTTTCCTCCACCTTTATTTTATGCCCCTGCATAAAAATAAAGGTGGAAATCTATATCCCGAAAATTCAGGATTTAGATCAAATATTTTCAGAAAGCGTCGGTTTTCACGCTTCCTGTTTGCTTTTCCTTTGATTGCGTGTTTGGCTTCTGATGAACATCAGCTCAATCAGCATTGGTGGTGGATCTTAAAAAAACGTTTGTAGCGGAGGCCTGTCACAGTATTTACAGCTCTCACTGATCTCTCCCTTACAAATTAGAACATGCAATAGGATTACATTTTATTCCTCTGGCTCCCAGCCAGTGAGGTTCTCCATAGCAGAAGAGGGCAGGTGAGGTGCTAAGATGTGCCACCGCGCTCCGACACACGCAGCCTGCCCTCGTGAGCTCCCGGCTCACCCCGCTGCTTCTCCCTTACAGCCATGGTTCTGCTCTTTGTGGTGTGGATGAAACGCCGGGAGAAGGAGCGCCATACCAAGCAGCTCCTCATCGACCCCGAGGACGACGTCAGGGACAACATTCTGAAGTACGACGAGGAGGGAGGTGGAGAAGAAGACCAGGTGAGAAGAGCCTGCAGGTCACGGCTGAGGAGCAGCTGTGCAATCTGTACTCTCAAAAAGGCAGAAACCACCTTATTTTCACTAAAGTACTTGCAGAGGGTTGTGTTTGCCCTTGGTTATGCCCAGGCAGCGTTATTGGCTTCCCTGCTGTGGTGTGGCCGTCGGTGAGAGCCAGCCTGGGTCCAGCCTCTCCCTGGGACGCTCTCCTGTGCTGGGAGGTCAGTGCTGCATGGATTTTGCTGCCCTAGGCCCGCTTCCTGGGGGTAGACTATAATTCAATCTGTCGACGCTCATCTTCAAACAATATTTATGTTATTTCAGTCATTAAAATTGTGTATTTCCCCATTCCCCATCAGAAATGTTAGTAAACCCAGGTGGCGGCCGCCGTCCTCCCCAGAGCTGTGGCTGCAGGCGCTGGCCATGGCTTGCTTCAGCCTAGAGCTTCTGTGGGCTTTCCCTGCGTTTACTTAATCGTCTCTAACGTGCCTTTTAATTTCTTTTAATTTCCGGATGTAGTTTGTGAGAAACGCCTAAATATATTTGGGGATTTTCCTTTTCCCTGCGAAGCGCAGGGTGGCAGAGCTTTGCGTGGTGACAGAGCCCTAAGCCACGCTCTGCCTGAACGCCTCAGCTTTCCTGCGCTGGCTGCTTCTTACGGACACCGACGCTGATGCCGCACGAGAGCTTGCCTGCCCTGCACTCCTGGGATGTGCCATCCTTCTGCTACGGATGCATTTCCTCAGCTGAAATAGCAGAGTTTTGTCTCTTGTGTTTAAGTCGCTGGTTTTTTATTCCTGCCTCACACAAGTAAAGAGCCCACGACACTCTCAGATATGATGTACACGCAAATTACGTGACTCTGCTTCGTATAATGGCTTCATTCTTGCTGGCTTGCACGGGCTGCGTGGGTGGTGGGTCTGCGCGGGGGCTGCTGTGGGCACGGGGGTGCCGGGGTCCGTGGCTGGGGGGCAGACGGCCCCACCGCAGCACGTCCTGCCGGGGGGTCCCGGGGGCACCCGATGGCGAGCGGGTGACTGGCGAGAGCCACCGCGGGGAGCCTGGGCAGGGATTTGCCCAGAACTCGAGACATTCACATTCAACGGAAAAATCCTTGCAATTAGCATTTCTTTTTTCTTGTCGCTGACGAGTTATTTATAAATATTGCTCCTGGAGATTCAATCATCCCCGTCTGAGCACAAGAATAGTTTTACTGGTAGAACAGAGTAGAGTTATAAGCATTCAAAGTAGCTGAAGTATCTGCTTTCAGGCAACTACACTGTAGGCTTAAATATTTTAGAAAGGATTCGTTAAAAATAACAGCAAAGGAAGAGCAGCAAAACACCATTACCTACATGAATACATTTTTAATGAAATATTACCTGGTTCTCATTCCGTGATAGAAACCTATTCTGTTGGGATTTTTCACAAGCAGAAAGAACATAATTACTTTGAAAGGCCTACATGCATAAACACCATACACATTTTAATGTTTTTACTTCTGTGCAAATGTAATTGCAGTAATATGTCCACCAACACTGTCTTTACATTATATTATGTATTTCATCAAAAAATGATGCATGTATCTGTGCACACACAAACCGAAGCCAACTTTTTATCCCAAAAATTTAGCCACTATGTAAAATATTCAGAGAGTATTTAAATATTTGATTTAACTTCTGTTTTAAGATACACTCTTAGGAGGCCAATTGCAGGAGCCCTTCAGAGGTCAGGTTCATCTGTAATTCAGATAGTTAGAGGTGCGACATAGCCGGGGATAAGAGGTGCCATCGAACTTCAGCTGAAATAGGATTAGACCCTTCGACTTGTTTGTACGTTGGGCAAGTAGATGATCTGAAGGAGAAGCTCGTGGTTTCACGCTGTGCCTTTCCATTTGTCACAGGATTACGATTTAAGCCAGCTCCAGCAGCCGGAGACGATGGAGCACGTGCTGAACAAGACACCTGGAGTCAGACGAGTGGATGAGAGACCTATTGGTGCTGAACCACAGTATCCTATAAGACCAGTAATCCCACATCCAGGGGATATTGGTGACTTTATTAATGAGGTATGTGCTGCAGGGTGTGCTGTGTCTCATCTTAAGAGCCTGAGCGGCCGGCTGACATCAGCTGTGAGCGTTTCGCTGGCTGTGTGGACCAAGCGATGGTGTTTCTCACCCATGGAGTCTGATGGGCACCAGGGGAACCATGGGCAGGGGCAAAGGACACCGGACGTGGCCTCGTAAAGGCACCGAGCCTGTAAAAAGCCAAAGTGCAAACAAAAAGCCCAAGGTTTCTGTGGGTATCACAAACACCGTGCTTTTCAGCATCCAAGCAGTATAACCTGATCCCGCTTTCCCTTGGATCACAATGAATATTGCGGTTGCTGCCAGTAAAAACACTGGACATGGACAAAGGCGTGGTGTCCTGGTGGCCAGGCGCCTGCCTGGGTCGCCTAAAGCCGGAGGAGCCATTTGTGGCTCCTGGACTTGGAATTATTTCACCAGTCTCTGTCTGCCCCTCGTAAGCTCTATTTGGTCTAAAACCTCAAAGAGTTTGCAGAACAGAGATTGATCTCGGACCAGAGAGGCTTTCTTTATTTTATGTTAGATTACCGCTCCTTTATCTGCTTGGACAAATATCTACCCATTTAGTATTTCTTACCTCATCTTTAGTTTTGAGTGAGTGAGTCGTTACAAACCAATCAATGCATTATTTCCTCCAAGACAAAACACGCCATCCATTTCTTAAGTCAGAAAAATAAATGTTGTAGCAATTTAATTCTATTTTTACAGCCATTTCCTGCTGTGCTTTTTTCTCATTTTTATCATTAAAATTCCTTTTTCCTTGGTTCCTGCCCATCCTTCACGCACACCGTGACACACATCCACGTGCACGAAGCCCTGCTCTCACCCGGCTCCGGCTGCCGTTCGCTGCAGTAAAACCCGCTCCATCTCCCCACCCCGGGACTGGGCTTTCCGAAGGTGCGAGTGCGGAATGATTTGGTTTATTGCAGGTCTATTCCAGGAGGCTTTTCCTGACACTGGGCTGCAGCAAAGCAATTCTTTTTCTCCGTATCCCGAGGCCGTTTCCGTGGCTGCTGCTGCCCACAATGCGCGGGAGAGCAGAGCTTCCCACCCCTCTGCCGGGGTTTCGCAGCCCGAGTCTCTCCTATTTTACAGAATTTGGCTGGGAGTTATTTAACTTTTTTTCCCACTAAAGGAAACAAAATCATCAAAATGAAAATGATTGGTAGGAAAATAGATGCTGTCCGGAACTGGAAGCTTTCCAGATCCAGAGCTGGATCCTTGGAAGCAGCTCCCCTCCCGCCCCACCCGGCTGTTCCGAAGGTGCTGGCAGTTGCTGGATTTTCTGCTGGGGGCAGGCGGGAGGGACCCCAGGACCCTCATTTTGTCCCCATCCTCTCTTAGCTCCGCGGCAGGGATCCCCGGCGGAGGGGAGACCCCTACCCAGGGCCCTTCCCCAGCGCCACCACAAGCCCCACGGGGGGCACTAACGCCATGTGTTTGCCCCCCCAGGGCCTGCGTGCGGCGGACAATGACCCCACGGCCCCCCCCTACGATTCCCTGCTGGTCTTCGACTACGAGGGCAGCGGCTCCACCGCCGGCTCCGTCAGCTCCCTCAACTCCTCCAGCTCCGGGGACCAGGACTACGACTACCTGAACGACTGGGGGCCCAGGTTCAAGAAACTGGCGGACATGTACGGGGGAGGCGAGGAAGATTAAACTGACCTCACGTTATTTAAATAAATTAAAAAAAAAAAAAAAAAAAGAAGAAAAAAAAAAAAAAGAAGAAGAAAAAAAAAAACAATTTAGAAAAAAAGCAAACCCACAGACGACAACATTAACAAAAAGAGCCGATGCAGAAGCAAGAACTGTACAGATGTGGCAGCTTTTTTAATTAATATCCCCTGCTGACTGTATTGTTATTTTTAGTGGTGATATAGAAGGTTTCTTTTTCTTTTACCTTTTTCTTCTTTTCTGATTTTTTTTTTTTAGACTATTGAGCTGTCTCGCATGAACACTTGTCTCTGCTGCAGGGTTTTTTTTGTTGTTGTTGTTTTGGTTGGTTTTTTTTAATGTCAGCTGGGATATTGCTCGTTTATCTGCTTTATGACTAAAGAGAGTGAAAGGCACTCTGTCTTAACTTGAATTTCTTAGAACAGAAGCACTGTTTTTAAAATATATATATATATATATATTTGAAAGTGCCTTTTGGTGCATGTATCAGATTCCCTTCAATCTCAGGAGTGATGAAAACAAACATACAACCATCCTGGGCAGCACTCCCTGTGACCCTAAGCCAGTTCTAGCTGGGAAGGAGTTAACAAAAAAGAACTGTGGAGATTGTTTCTTTTTTGCCTTTTTTTTTTTTTTTTTTTTTTTTATGGG
>VXBO01007935.1:683506-708389 GCA_013400135.1 Rhinoptilus africanus
CCGGTAAATTGGGGAATTGGCACCATCCCAAGCAGTGATCGTGAGTTCCCCCCCAGCTGACCCCATTTATGTACCAGCCACGGCTGTGACACCCAATATTCCACAGCCATGGCAGCGTTCTCGCTCTGCTCCTTCTCAGCGTCTATGGGAAGCTGGAGATAGTCCTTGAAAAAAATCTAAACATCGCCTGGCAACAACGAAACCAATATGGGCTATTGACATGCCTTTCTTACCAAATGCACAGCAACCGCTGGAGAAAGAAGGCACTGTGCACCCGGCAAAGGAGCGCGGGATCTCCTCCGGGCTGGCGCTGCCGAGCGCGGCAGCACCTCCCTGCCTGCACCTCCCTGAGGGCCAGCGGCGTCCTGCTCTTCCGAAGCTGCTCTTCCCTCGGCCTCGCTCGGGGCGCCCGGGGAGGGGGCAGGACCCCGGCGCCCAGGCTGTGCGGCCACGGCCTGGCACCCAGTTAGCAATTAGTGCTGGCAGCGACCACCCACAGCCTCCTGAGCGGCTGGTTGGGTTTCCATCACCCTCAGCCCAGCGTCAGCCCACACGTGCCATGAGTTACTGAGAGGCCTCAGCACATCCCAGCTGCTTCCGGAGCTGAGCAAGGGCCGGGAGGACGCTGGGCTCCGGCCGGGTGAGGAGCGGAAAGCAGCGCGGTCTCATTTTTAATAAACATTAAGATGAATGCAAATCCTGTCCGTGGCAATTTACTTCCCCCCCCGGAGTCAACTAAGACTATTTTATTGCTAGTTTTGCTAATTCTCAAGCTGTTCTTTTTCCTAGAATCATCTTTAACTACTGAATAATGCAAGACTGTTGCATCACAAATACTAGTTTCTGCTGTCTGTGGAAGGCGGGCTCTCATCATCGCGTTATTAGGCTTTTATCTGCCTGCAGAAAGTCTTGTTCCTCCAGTGATTTAGCTGCGTGCTTAACTTTGACCATGTGAATAGTTTTACTAAGCTGATGGAAGCAGCCACTCTCCCCTAAATCCGTGGACTTTTGTACCAAAGTAAATAATAACAATTATTATTACAGTTATTATAATAGGTTCTTGGGTTGGCTTGGGTTTTTTTTTTTTTCCTCTCAAGTCAAAGGCAGATGCCAGAATTTGCGGCAGAATTTGGTTCAGATCAAACTGAAGCACACAGGGATTATTTTTTTAATAAATGAAATAACAACTTTTCTTTGTTTTCCGGAGTATAGCCTTTGAGTTACCAAACCTTTTTTCCCCCAAACTCTTTCTAAACAGAGAGCAGTCTTTTAACCAAAACCTGAGTAAGCAGACACATTAGGCAGTTTTAGGTGACCCAAAGGTAACCCAGATCTCTATATGCAATATTACACTGTTGTTGAAATAGCCCCCAGGTGGGGGTGGAGGAAGCAGTGGGTAGATTAAATGCTTTTATTAACTGCTGGCCGAGCTGTCTGCTCGTCTCAAAAAATGGAGGAAAAAGAAAAAGAACACAAAGTTCTTTTTTTATTCCAAATTCCTTCCACGTATAAAGAAAAATTTGTTCTGCTGTAACTTATGGAACGGTGAGGGTTTGTGTGGGGGTGTGTGTGCGCCTCTTCCCCGGCCCTCGGGGCGAGCATCCCTCCTGCCCAGCGTCAGCAGGGGCTGGTGCTGACAGCAGCCCTGAGCCTGAGCTTTGGGTTCTTCTCCTGGACGCTGAGTAGAAGCATCATCATCATCATCATTATTATTACTGTTATTATTATCATTATTATGCAAGATGTTTGTGAAGAAGCCCCCGTGACCAGCAGCGTTGCGCAGCAATCCCCCTCCCTCTCCCCGTCAGGGCTGGAAGTGCTGCGAAGGACCACGGCGTGTGGGGGAGAGACGGGGACACGGGAACATACGGACACCCGTGGGAACCACCTGCCCAACAAAGTCGCTCCTTTGGCTAATTACCTTTAAAATAGCCCCGGCGCTTTTCCATCCAGCCACATGGAGGGCAGCACCACACGTGCCCAGCAGCAGCAGCATCCCTCCTCCTCCCGGTGCATCTGGAAGGGACCAGCGAGGGGAACCCCATGGGGACAGGCTTCGGCAGCGCTGGCCCGGGCGCTCTGCTCAGCCGGCAGCAGTGATGCTCGGGTTATCTCCTCCTTCCCCAGACAGGGCAAATCCTGCACGGGGGAAGACAGAATTAACGGGACATTACAGCTTTTTGCACAACGCGGAGCAGGCAGTGGATGGTGGGAGCTGAGATTCCCCACCCAGCAGCGGGACAGACCGGCTCCCACACACGGAGCGAGCCGGGACCTCTGCAGCAGCCTCGCTCCCCAGCCGCAGACGCTCTCTCCTGATAGAGCTGTAGGATTTTCCCCCCTCCGCCTCTTGCGATGATTAATGTACAGCTTCCCCGCACTCATCTCAGCGCCACAGCACAATCCATCTCCCCTGCTCCTCGCCTTGCGCTCCCCCTCCCCACCTTCTCTTTTTAATGAGAAAATTTTATTTATTTTTTTTTTCCTGCGAGCGGGGCGGCAGCGGCGGGGGCATAGCTGTGAGTAATGGCAGCATCTCCCCGCGACAGGCGCAGGCTGCAACCCAGCACACCGCCGGCCTGGTGACATGTGATGGCCAGGGGGTGACAAATAAAAATGTAATGCAACCTCTGGGCTGCTCCCGGGGTTTTTTTTCTGAAAGGCCATGGGTTGCAAACAGGTTTGCACTCCCCGCTGCTGCAGGCCCAGCAGCCCCCTCTTGATGGAGGCACGAGGAGGAGGAAGAGGAACGCCTCAGTCGCCACCTTTCATCCGCCTCCTAAGGAAGGTGGTTTTTAAGCTGATCTAACCCAAATAACCCCAAACCTTTGGTGAGCTGCGCTGGGTTGGAAGGGACAACCTCGCTTCAAGTAAGCACATGGGTTTGTATTAATTAGCGACCCCTTGGCTTTAGGAGGGGTCCTTTCCCCCGCAGCGAAGGGAAACTCTCCCTCCCCGCTAATTGGGGATTCCCACCCCGGGGCTGGCTGCGCCCGGGGCTGTGAACCCCAACCCACACCCCAGCCCTGCCCGGAGCCAAGGGTGAAACGCGGGGAGGTTTATACATGTGGGTCATGGTGGGAAAGGCAGAAAAAAAAAAGGCTTGGTAAGCCCTAACGAGATGTTTTAGTGCCAGCACCCACTCAGGGGTGCTGCTCGAGAGGCTCCAGCAGCCCTCGCTGCGCACCGGGAGCGGGTGTCGGAGCGACCCGGGGGTCGTTTCCCGCTGGGGGAGGTAGGTCAGCTCACGGCAGGGTCCCTCGGCGCGGGGAGAGCCGGGCAGGGAACGGGGCTGCCCCCGGCTCCGCAGCCCCCCTCCTGTCGCCTGCACAGCAGCCTCAGGTCACGGCTCCCCGCCGAAAGGCAGAACCTGCCCAGCCTGCGGGACTTTAACCTAAAGCAGCAGCTGCCTTTAGCGGCATTTTTTGTCATTAAATGGCTGTGTAGGATGCTCCTGGTATGTTTTCCTTGGTGAGCAGGATCCAATGCCGTGGATTTCCCCAGTGCCAGGTGCTCACTTGTCATGTGCACCTTTAAAACCTGCCTCTGCTTCTGGTAATAAAAATATGGAAGAACCATCATCTAAGGCTCAGGGGCTGTTACACCAAGCCAGGGAGCTGGGCACGATGCTCGGGCTGTTGGAGTCTCGGCCGGGGAGGACGGAGTGTCCGGCCAGCATCATTGCAAAGCACTTCAAACTCGTTTTGGTTTGAAGAATTAGCACAGCTCCTACGGTTTATGCTTATCCTGGATCCATTTTAGTCTCCTAACACCTGAAAATGTTTGCAAATAGGAATCAATGGGTTAGTGCTCACCCCAAAATAGCAGTTTTCCCCTGAGAGATTAAAGGCTCTCTCTATCTGTGCTGGAAGCTGCCAGAAGCGGATTGTCAGACACCCCCGGGAGGCTGCAGAAGGAATAGGGAAGAAACAGGTCTCTGTCAATATTTCCATTCTTAATAAACCAGATTTATAATATCCGAGGCCGCATGGAAGCTTTATCACTGAGTACATAATGGCTGCGCCATTAACCTGTGCTATCTATAGCTAAACTCATTACTTTATGAAGTACTTTGAGTTACCTTGGAGTACAAAAGGTGACATAACTAATCCTGCTCTGTGAAAACCATAGTGATTGGAACCTAACGGCCAGGTGATGCCAGGAGCATTTATAGCCCTCGGCAGAAAGGCACTTTGAGCACTCGCTGCTCCTCGCGTGACGCCTGGCTCTTTGTGTCGGGGCTTTCACTCCCCGTCACTGCATGGCGCGGGCAAGGCACGAGGCCTCCTGCGCTTTTCCTGCCACGTCCTGCACTTTTCCTGACACGTCCTGCACTTTTCCTGCCACGTCCTGCACGGTTTCCCCCAGCCAGGCGTAGGGGTGGGCTAAAAACCAGCGCCAGGCACCGCAGACCGTGCCGTGGGGTGGTGACGGTGGTGCCGCGCAGGTGCTCTGGGTTTGGGTGAAGGCAGACACGTCGCCGATTGCTTAAAGCTGTGGGATGCGTTTCCTGTCTTGCAGGCACCCTGGTCTGCAGCCGAGCTTCCCGGAGCGCACGCTGCCGTGCAAACGCCGCTGGTGAAGCCGCTACAGCAGTCCCTCATCACCAGTTACTGCAGCGGGGGCATCGGCCAGTGCAGATTAGACGTATAGCCATATACATTTATGTGAAGACTTGCTGGGCTCTGCCGTCCCCCAGCTGAGGTCCCCAGCACGCGGCGCAGCCTGCCCTGCATTTATCATCATGAGTCTCCTCTCACACTGCACCTCCAGAAGGAGCAAGGACCTTGCTTTAATATAGCGCTCTTGATCCTCCGAGCTTAAAACAATAACCAACGTGTAATCATAGTTCACAGTTTTCCACCAGCTGCGACCGAGTTTCTCTTGCCCTTTTGTGGGGACAGAGAGAAATTCAGCACCTTGTGGGAAAGGCCCACGAGGTCCCGGCGAGGAGAGGACGCAGGAATCCGGCTCTGCCAACGGCCCCAAACCCCACAGCTCGGGCAAACAGCAAAGGATGTCAAGGAGGCAATACATCACGTTACTATGGTACTGTATAAAATATTTACCTTTTGAGTACATTACTAAAGTGGTTTCTTTTGCCATTACATTTGTGCCCTTGTAAAAGACACGCAGCCGGGAGGAAATATCCATCCCCGAACAACCAGACACCGCTGCAGTGCTGCGGCGGCGCTGGCTCGGGGGACGAGGGACAAGGCTGACACGAAATGTGCATTACCGAGGAGGGGCCGTCCCTGCTCTGCTGGGGATGCCACCGCGTCCCGCACATCACCACAGCCCCCACACCCCGGCTGGGACATGGTCCCACGCACAGCAGAGCAGAAAACACGCTTGTACAGGAGATTTCCACTATTTAAGTGACTCTGATCAAAAGCACTTTATCATCTTCCCCGCCTTAATGCAAGGAAATGTGCAAATGGGAGGCACGGCTTTACTGCAGGTATTCAGCCCTCTGCGAGCGGGCAGCTCCTCGCTTCCAACGCTTATAATAAATAGAAGAACATGCTTTCCCTTGCTCAAAATGGTTTGCTAAATATTTCACTGAGCATCTTGGGTTTCCATTTGTCCTACCTCAGTTCGCTGCTTGTCGCTCCCGTTTGTTCTTAGACTTCGGCAGCCGCAGAAGGGCCCCGGTGGCACCCTGGAGGGGACCCGCTCAACTTGCCGCCTTGCAGAGAAAACACCATTGCAGTGCAGCAGCTTTCACACCAAACCAAAAAAGAAAACAAAACAAAACAAAAAAAACCACAACAAATCCCAAACAACCCTAAAAAAAAGCAGACTTAGCAATAAACCAAAAAAGTGAGACTTCAGCCCCACTGGGAATGATGCGCCGTCGCTGGGGGAGCCCGGCCGTGCCACCCCTCTGCAGACGGAAGCTCGGGCCCCATTGCCTGGCTTTTCCCTTTCCGGAGGGAGGCTGCGGTAAACCGACAGACTTCAGCCCAGGCAGAAGAGGGGATTTTTAAGAGAAACTCTCCATTTCACTGCCCAGGAACAAGGCAGATGAACAGCCAAAGGGCTGAGGCCAGCTCAGCCCCCCCTTCTGCAGCAGCGTACAGGGCAGGGGCCTCAAGGCTCGCTTTCCCCAGAGCATCCTAACAAGCACGGGCGAACAATGCCACAGGCTGAGCGGGGAGCAGAGGGCAGCATGGTGTCAGGTCCAGAAAGGAGATGCCTTTTTAGCAGGATTTCCTAAGAAAAAGCAGCCTTGTTCCGCCTGCATCCCCTTCCCCTGCTTCCCTTCTGCTCCGCACAGCCCTGCGAGCTCGTTGACGAGGAGCAGCTAAATTGGAGAGAGCCAGGAAGATAAGTCCCTGCACTTTTTGTGAAAAATAAGGGGCCAGAGGAGAGGTTTGTCAGCTCAGACACTCCGTTCAAGGAGCAGATAAAACAGAACTTATATAGGCAAAAAAGAGTCTTAAACCTGCCCCGAAGAGGGATAAAACCTCCAAGAGGACTTGCAGCCAGCTGCCAGGAGTCACCAGGAACCCAGCATCCCTTTGTGTTGGCACTTGTGAAAGGACTCATTTGCTATGAGGTGACCATCCAGCATCCCACCGGGGGCTTGGAGCCCCAGTCACTGCTGGAAGAACGAGCACGGTTTTCCCTGGAGCAGCAGCGCGTTGTGCTGGATCCCGGGTGTGGGGCTCAGCGGGATGGGGAGCGGGGCAGGACGCGGCAGGGGTCAAGGGAGCAGCCCCCTGATCTCCCAGCGCTCCCCGAGCTTGGGCCTTTTCCAAATGCCTGAAAATCATCCCATGGGCTCCATCCTGGTTATTTATAGGAGCTTATTCTTTAAGGCCTTGGTGGGGATTGGAGCCTTGCTGTGCTAAATCCCCCACACACACATTAACAGCCCCCAGCCTCGCTTCTCGAGTTGTGATTTCAAGTCCTCACAGAGATGGCCGGTCGGCAGCAATCCTTTCCCGGGAACGTGCTGCAGACCTCAGAATATTCCCTGCCGCCTGTGTCTTCTGTTGTTGGGGGTTTACATAGCTCTTCTCAGAGCGAGTTCTGGCCTCGGCGGGGTGATGCCAAGGCACCCGAGGAACACACTCGGTGGCTGATAGTGTAATCTCTCTGCCCAAGAAATGCAGTTTCCTGGTGGAGACAAAGCGGCCGGCAGAGGCTGGGTAATCCTGCGCCGCTCCCGGGACGGCCTAATGCTGCTACTTGCAGACAGAAGGTCTTTGGGACTGATTGCATTATAATTTAATCCATCCTTCAGCGATTTTAGCTCTCAAGATTGTTGTTATTTTACACCTCAGCAGAAGTTCATGAGGAACAAAATGAGGTTGCAATCCTCTAGGGGAAGCTGGCAAGAGTCACAAATCCATCTTTGTGGAAACAGATTTAAGCTTAGGTCCAAATAATTAGTTCTTTACCCAGGCCTTGAGCTAAGGAGACGGGGAGTTCATCTGCAGAGGCTGCTCTCTGTAAAGCTGCGTTACGTTCACATTTCATTCGTACCCCTGTTTCTAAAGCCATGGTTTGGAGCGGGGCTGGATGTGGCTCATGGTGGGCAGCCCCAGGGCGGGGAGGGTGACTCCGCTCCTCAATGCATGGCCAGGAGGGGCTTTGGCATGGGCCTGGCAAGACCCCCTGGCTCTACACTGAGGCTCATTTGGATAAAAAGCTTTCTTTCCCCACCTTCTGCCTCCTCGGGCAGCCTGGGGCTGCCACAGCACAGGGGATGCCTGTTGCCATTGGCCCATCAGTAGAAAATCCATCAGGGTGGGAAGAAGGAGGTTCCACGTGAGGAGAGCCTGGGACATCCAATGCCTTCCCAGCAGCAGATCTCTGCCTTTGGAAAATCAGTGACAGATTAATGATGGACACCTTCGGGACCTCTAATCAGAGCCAGGGCTAAGAAAAGCTTCTTGTCAATGCAAACAGCATGAAAGCCTCGGGAGACAGAAAGTGGAGTCATCCCTGTCCTCCCCTGAGTTGTTCCCTGCTCTCCACCAGCCTCTGGACAACCTCTTTGCAGGGAAGTCCATGTTGCAGAGCTGCTGTGGAGCAGTGAAATCCAGGGCTGAAGGATGCTCCATGCATCAACCTTAGTAACGGGTGTGGGCTCAGAAATCACGATTTTCATCATTGCCCTCCCTCATCACAACAGTCACCAAAGCTCTTTGGGGCAGGAAGGAAAAGACGAAGGAAACCATCTCCTGACGGCATGCCAAGGGGAGGAAATCAGTCCAAAGAACAGAAAGCAAGCCACATAAATTTCTCAAGCTCATGAGGCAGGATAAAGCGCAAACCTCCCTTAGGCAAAGAGTAAAAGGATAAAACCAGTCCCATTACACTGAGCCACTTAAAGCCATTTGAAAAATACTGGTGGTTCCTGCCACAGAGGTGGGAATCCCCCCTTGCATTGACTGAGCCTGATTCCAGGAGCACGTGTTGTGGGATTTCAGCTCCTGGGGCTTTTACCCCCAATCCTCCAAGTGTTTTTCCCTCTGCCCAGGGTCCCACGCAAGGGGAAGAGCTGGACCTGTGCAAAACTGCCGTACCGCACACACCCTCGCAGGGACCCTTGTGTTGGCCCAGCTTTAGTCTCGAGCATCGAGCCCTGCGTCATCGTGGAGGAGACGTGAGCTGAATTTGTCTCTTCCCACCCCAACTCGGGGGGAAGGCCCCAGCCCCCCCCTATAGCTGGGGAGCTGCTGACCCCTCTGGGTGTTCACAGCCATGGAGACCTGGGGGGGTGGACCGGGCCACCCAACAGGCTCGGACCCCTTTTGTGCTCTGCAGCCACCCCAGGATCCCAGCCCCCCACTGAGCCCTTCCCCTCCATCAACACTGCAGAAAAGTCAGGAGATCCCAGAAGTCCCTCCTTCCTTCCCACCTTTCCTCAAACCCAACCAGGACATGTCTAGCCTGCACCCCCATCCTGCTCCCCCACAGAGCCCTTCTCAAAGGCTCTCCAAAAGGGTGGAAGATAAATCCATCAACCCACACACAAGCTTTAATTCCCTCCTTGCCCAGTGGCCAAGGAACATAAAACCACCAAGCTCACCACGTGGGTGCTGTGCCCCCCAGGGACTCTGCTGTGAGCCACAGAGACCCGGCAAACTCATCTCATGCATTGTCCCTCCTGCCCCAACCAATGGCCCAAACTCATTGGGAGGCATTGGGGAAACCCAAGCCTCCACTCTTAGCATCACAGAATGGTTTGGGGTTGGAAGGGACCTTAAAGCCCCCCCAGTGCCCCCCCTGCCNAGAGGAGCAGCAGCCAAGTGTTTCGGGGGCTGCAGATACATCACGGGGACATATTCCACTCACCGCCACGGCCGAGGCTGCGCTCGGGAGGAGCGATGGCTCTGTCACCCTCCCTCTGCCCGCAGCCGGCTGCACTTGCTCTTATTTATTCCCCGCTTTGAGCTGCAGCGTGCGGCTGCAGAAGCGTTTGGAAGTTTGTGTAAAGGTTTTATTGCTTCATTTTTAACCTCTGCACAAATGTCTACATCATTAGCTTGTTTTTTTCCCTCCTGTATCACCCTCCCCTCCGCACTTTTCTCCTCCTGGCCATCTTTGTGCTCCTGCAGCCTGTCAGCGGAGCGAGATGGGGAGCTGGGGGGGGGAGATTTATTAGCACTGAGGTTGTTTTGCTCAAGGAGGGAGCTGGTCCAGAGTTTTTCAGCACCATATACAAAGACGTGCACGCACAAGGTCTGATTCTCCTCCACTCATTTCATACCCATGTCTTGACCCTTCAACTGCAAACAAAGCCATCCCGGTCCCTCTCCCACTGCCCGTGTGTCGGTGCAGGGGCAGGAATGCAGGGTCGTCGCCTGCCCATCAGTCCCCAAGACCTGCCTGCTGAGTGATACCTGGCACACGCAGCCCCATTTCACCACGATAGCACCAAAGCCTGCCCTGGAAAGCCAAGGCTGTGACCAAGAGCGCAGCCACCGCTTCCCCGCTGGGCGCCCGCCCACAGAGCCGGGGGGGCTGGGGGCCGAGAGTGCATGGGTGTCCTCGACCCACCAGGACATCTGCTTGTGAGGCACCATAACCAAGCCCCAGAACTAGCAAATTGACTCATACAGTCCATTATCACTCAATTACGATGCGCTGCTTTAAATTCCCACAGTGTGAGGCTGTCCGCCCCACACCACTTGGCTAATGACCATGATAAACCCTACAGAGAGGTGTCCCTACCCTGGAGCTGGGCTGTCCCACCATCCGGGGGCCAACAACAGCCCCAGGGAGAGACAGAGCCCCTGCCCTGAGGAGACACCGTGGGAGATGCAGCCCCATCTCGGCAGCGAGGGCCCCTGCATCACCTTCACGCCTCTCACTCCTAAACCCATCGCAACGAAACATCCAGTCGCATCTATTGCAACCAGAGGGCTTTAAGAAAACGCAGGTGTTGCAATATTTATCATGCCCTGGCATTCCCGTCTGATCTCTGTGCTTGTCCACAGGCAAGAAAAAAGCAGCACGGATTTTCTTTTTCTTTTTGAAGATGTTCTTATGCAGCCCTGGGTGCACACAACAGCCGTTTCACCTTCACCCTGATGGGGCTCGGCCCCACTTTTCTGGAAAGAAAACAAGCCCTGGCCTTGTCAGTAGGTCTGACCCGGGGGCTGGGCACGCAGCACGGGAGGACACGACAGCCCAAAGCTCAGCACGGAAAGGGCCCTTCCCCTCGCACGCCGGCAGGGACTGGGCATTCCAAAAAGCTCCTGACACCTTGGACTTCAGAGGCCGGTTTGCTGCCACCAACAGCAAAACTCACCACCCCCAGAAACAGCGTGATCAGTGTTTCAGACAATCTCAAACCATATTTTCAAGGTTGGGGGGTAAGATATGCAGAGCAAAATTCTTCCAAAATAGGAATCCTGCCTCTGCAAATATTAGTGATGCAGGCATCGTATCGGGGATTATCCACCGTCATGGCATGTAGAGGGAAGATGGATTTCAAGATGATAATAGGAATGACACACATTGCTTTTTCTCCCTTTCTGCTGACACACAATTTAGCAGTCACTGCAGAATTTTCTTCCCATTTAAAATTTCCGTTTAATAGCCAAGAAGCTCATGTTAATTCAGATGATCTTTTCTGCAGAGTGGTAAGGAGGGGTGCCTCCTTCCTAGAAGTTTTTTTTGAGTCTCAGTGGTTGTGTCTAATAAAAAACAAACCCTCCTTGTGAAGACCATGGAGCACATGTGGTTTACCACGCTACCAAACGCCACTTGACCCAAGGCTGGGCAGAGTCAGCAGTGTTTAACACTGAGCCTCTCCTAGAAGCATCTCCTCCTAAGAGGTGTCCATGAGGCTTTCTCCGCCCGTTTGCAGGACGGGAGGGGATTGAATGAGCGTCTGCCTGCCTGTTATCCCCGACCCGAGGCAGGACCCCCGTGGAGGACAGGCCAGGACCCGGTGGGGACCCCATGGGGACAGCATGGCTGGGATGAGGGGACACGGGGCTGGAGCCCCAAGAGGTGCCCCCAGCTCGGGGCGGATGCCCCCAGCCTCCCCTGCAACCTTCACCCTTGGCGGGTTGGCCAACACAGTGTATATTTTAGACGCATTTCTTGGGTTTATTCCAATTTTGACGTTTCCCCTTACCCTGGCTCTGCCCCAGCCCAAAGCCAGGCAGGCCACTGGCCTTGAGCTAACCCTGGCCAGGCAGCGCTGGCCACACCGAGAGGAGACGAGAGCAGCTCTTTAGCCTCCCCAGCACCTCCCCTCTGCCCCACGTGCCGGTGAAGGTGCCGTCTTGGCAGCTCGTGTCGGCTGGGAAATCACAGCTCGTTTTATTTAGATGTATTTTTTCCCACCAAGTGTAGTTTGCGGTAAGGCTAACCCACCGAGTTAACTTCCTCCTCAGTTAAACAAACAGCAAAATCATTACAAAATTATCTCCTGTGCATTGGAGTTGCATATATTCACTTATCCTATAGAGCAGAAGCACGGGGCATTGCTTAATTAAAGATGTGTGTGTCGAGGCTCCAGGAGTATAGATTTAGCATGCAAATCTCCGGGTTGTAAGCATACAGCCAGGATACATACAGAGCATATTAATGTGTTGTGCACCGAGCCCCGCTGTTTAAAAAGCAGTGGCTAGACCTAGTCTGAAGGCAGGAGCACCAGCGCTGATTGATCCCGGGCTCCCTGCCCTTGTTCGACTTTATTTATTTACCTAAAAGCATCCCGTGGACAGAGCTAGAGAAGCGAGGGCATCTTCACACCGACCTCGGTGAACACCGTCCGCCATCAGAAACCTCCTCCCTCCTTCCTCTCCTTGCCCTGAAATAACTATATAAACCCAGCGTTTCCAACTTCTTTTTTTGTACAACATAATTCAGGTTATTGCCAAGAACTGCAAATTGTTTACCAGCCTCGTGCAAACAAAGCCTCCTGATCAGCCGCAGAAGCACAGCCCTGGGGCTTTCCAGCAAGCCTCAATTCTTTAATTACTTAACAAAAGCTCAGTCTTACCTTTTCTTTTTTTTTTTTTCCTTTCCTTCGGCTGTTACCTTGGAAAACCACAACCCTGGATGCCTTCCATACCACACGCTGCTAAACCCCTCGTTTAGCGATGATTTTGCCAACGCGGTTCCCAGGCGGAGGTGGAGGCGGGAGTGAAGCCGCGCCGCGGCGGGCAGAGCTGCGTGGCACGAGGGGACCGGCCGCGGCACCAGCGTCCCAGCGGGTAAAGGCTGCTCCCGGACACACGCGTGTGCTCCTGCAGACACCTGCCTGGGAGCCGGCACCTCCTCCAGCCCCAGCCCCAGCCTGGCTCCCCGCGAGCACCTGGGGCGTTTCTCTCTGATGTGATTGATCTTTGCTTTTAGTTGGTTTTGATCACCAGGATCCCAAAAAAGTGTTTTGGAGACAAGCAGAGAAGTAACTTTTCACTGGTGGGGATGCCCGGGGTGGCTCCCGCAGGCAGGACGAACAGTTCTGCAAACCCCGGCTCCTCCAACAGCCAACGGAATGGGAAAAGCACCTCCAGAGAGGGTGTGGAATCTCCACCTCTGGAGAAACTCAAAACCTGCCTGTCCAGCCTGCTCTGGGTGACCCTGCTCTGGCAGGGGGATGGACTGGATGATCTCCAGAGGGCCCTGCCAGTCTGGGATGCTGTGATCCTTCAGCTCTCACCCCACATCTAAGCTCCACCGCCACCATAGTTAGGGAAAAGCAAGGCAGGTGGAAGGTGGAGTTCACTAACATTTTTTCAGGATGGCTTGTTTTTTCCATCTCGGAAAAGCCTCTAGCCCCTTTCATTGAAAAAAAGAGAATAATTTAAATAAAAATAATCATTTTTTAATAAAGAGGCAAAATTTGCATTGCATTAACTGAGTCGCAGTTCAAGGTGCCGAATAATTCCCTGTCAATCTGGGGAAGGTGTCTGCGGAGGGTGAATAAGCCCCGTGCACAGCCGGTTCGGTGTAAGCTGTCATTGCAGCCAATGCATCAGTCAGGAGAAAAACATAACGTTGGCGGATCTCTGAATACATAAATAAAACATGCTTACCACTTGCCATCAGCGAAAAAATTAAAAAAAAAAAAAAAGGCTGCCTTTCTAGCTCCCCCCTCACCCCCCCTTATCCTTATCTGCACCATTTCGCTTTGCAGCACAAACTCTGCGACCAACATCTCTGTTTTCAGACACCCAAATGGGCTGTAAGGAAAGGAGGGAGGGATGGAAAACAAACCCAAAAGTTTGGCAAAGATGAGAAAACGCCAACTCAGCACAAATGGACTTTTCCAACCTCATCCCGCCCCAGCCCCTGCTTTCCCAGGGTTTGGGAAGAGCAGGAGAGGCTGGAGCTGGCCATGCCCTCGGCACGCCGGTGCCATTGTGGGGTGTCCAGCCCGGACCCCGGCCAGCCCCAACGCCAACAGCGGCGGCATCTCCCAGCCCTCCGGCAAATAACCCCGTCAATTCCCAATCAAATCCCCGGCAGCGCAGATGTCGTAGTCAAATGCAGTAAATTGATTTGCCGTAAGTCATATTCACTGTCTCAGCCATAAATGTGTCAAACTCAATCTTTTTAACTGTAAATAATGCCAGAAATTCCCCCTTTTTTTAGAAGCCTCCACTACAAACCTCCCGCAGAGAACGGGGAAGTGCTGCATTAAAGCGTGGGGGTGTTGAGTTGCATTTACAAAAAAAAAAATATCTGATCCAGGCAAGTTTTGCTTCATCCTGCGGGATGCACCGCAGGGGGGGAGCTGAGCGGGAGGGTGGGAGCGGGGGGATAACCCTGGGCTTTGCGCTGGAGGGAGATGCAGGTGAGACCCCCCCAGCACTCCCCTGCGAAGAGAGGAAGGTCAAAAGGGAGAGCTGATATTAATTATTTTGTGTTGGGTTTATTTATCCCTCAGCTCCCGGGGGAATTGCACGCCCAGGGCTGCCATCGACAGCCACGAGCCCGCGGGTGCCTGACGCTTCGTTTTGGGAGGATTCACTAAAAGCACAGGGTGGGTGGCTTGGGGGTGGGCTGGCTGCAGGCAGGCTGTCCCGTCACTCCGAGTGGTGCCAGCCGTTACTTCCCAAGCTCCCTGCATCTCTGCCCCACCAACAGGGATTGGGGCAGCCCCTCCCTCCCTCAGGCCATTGCTTCCAACCTCTGCGGTGTCTCAGTTCCCACTAAAACACTCGGAGCATCGCCAAACCCAACACACTGCCTAATATTCTGCTCTACATCACGTCCGCGAGTCAAACACATCTGTCTCTGAAACACACGCCACGGGCTGCTGCGAAACCAGGGAGAGACAGGAGTTCAGTAATTGATGTCAAGCTGCCCTTTCTGCCAGCGTTTCGGGGCTGATCTGACGGTACCGATGGAAATCACAGCTCGGGTTTAAGAGAAAGCTCTCCCCGAGAAGGAGAGCGAGCTCCCGTCCTCCCCCTGCCTACTTGAGCAGCGGTGGGAAGCATCTCCCCCCGCGCCCATCACCTCCTCCCAGTCTGCCAGGAGCATCTCCACGGCGCTTCCCACCTCCCCACGTCCTTCCCTGCACTCTCTGCTCTTCCCATAGCTCTCCCATCCCTGCTGACAGGATCAAAGCCCTCCACCAAAACCCATCTAGTTAATCACAGACAATCCTCCCTATTTCCATGGGATTACACAAGCAAATCAGGCTGGGTGCCTGCAGGAGAGGTTCTTCCCAACGGCATGCGGGAAAGACCACCAGTCCCTTCCTCCAGCCCTTCCCAGCCTCTCGCTGTCCCACCACAGGCATCACCGGCCAAAGCAGCGTGTCCAAACCCATCCCACCAAACGGGACCCACAGCTGGAGGCGGTGGGTTGGTAACGAAGGTGGGTTACACCACCTCCTCCTCCTGCTCCCACAGTGGAAATCAGAAATAAGGGCATCCCTTTGCAAAATTCCAACTCGCTGGAGCCTTCTCTGATCATTAAAAGCCTGCATCCCTCCAAGCCGAGAACAAACCTCCCACCAGCCATGCTCCACACCAGAAGGCGCACAATGGAGAAAGCAATTAGGAGCGATTGCTGCATAGACAGAAAAATAATGGATCGTTACTTCTTCGGATGAGCCCAGCACTGGGAAAGCAACTGAGCCAGGGCCGGACAGGCTCCCTGGCCATCCCTGCGACTTGGATGTTTTTCACAGTTTCATACTGGGATAGAATATAATTTAAACAGGGTCTTGTTGGGTTTTGTTTGCTAAATACTAAAAGGTGACAAGCATCAGAAAGCCTGGGGAAAGGGCACTGACTGCAGGTGGGAAGGATGGCGTTACTTTGGGAGTAAGAACAGTTTCAGGGGGGACCTACCTCCAGAAATGCCACCTCCAAGCACCCCAGATGCTGCTCTGGGGGGGAAAGCCAAGGCCTGATGGCACCATTTGTTTATTTTTGTAGCAGGTTTTCAAACTTGTGTCACACTGGCCCCTCCTGGGGCTTTGGCCGGGAGCCTGGGTGTCTGCCCTGCTTGTGGGCACCCGTGGGTGCGGGGTGTCCCTCACCTGGCACGGGCTGGGGCACAAATTCCATGTGGCACATGCGACAGCACCAGTTGGTCTCTAATTGACTTGGGGTCTCCATGGGATCCTAAATGCACTTTGAGATTTTTAATGAGCGAGTCATTAATACTCCCTCGGTTTTCCACGGTCAGCAGCATCAACGCGTCTCCAATCCAAAGCCTTCATCGGAGCTTCCCAAAGGGCCGGGTCCAGGACTGCCCTCCCCGAGGCAGCGCGGTGCCGTGTCTCAGACTGAGCTGCCATGGCCAGCCTGCCGTGGGAGTCGGTATGAAACCCCAAAAAGCTTATGCATTAGATCCTCACAACAGCAAAGCCTTTGTCTAAATCAAATAAAGACAACAGCCCCTTCCTTCCATCCGCTGGCAAAGTTTCTACTGCAAGGATGATGTCTGTCACCAATTAAAAAGAAAAACGTCCCAGCTAAACGATGCGGAGGGGAGACGGTGGTGGCGGATGTAACAAAGGGGTGTGGGAAGACTGTCCTTGGACTCTTGATTCAATTTGGACTGGGAATCACATGCTTATCTACACTGTTTCCAGACTAATCAGAAATTTCATAGTTTTTCACGAGTGGCGCACGGAGGGTTATGGAGGTGCCTGCTCCCGGCTGACCCCAGGGCACTGGGCAGAGCGGTGCCTGGGCCAAGCTTGGGCTTGCTCAATTCCCAGCTCAGCCTGGACTCGGGATGCAGTGAGGTTCGAGCCACCATGAAGCCGGAGGACATGGACAAAGTCTAGCGGTCATCTGGGCTCGATGGCACCTCCAGGAGGAGGAGGAGGAAGAGGAGGAGAGCAGCAGCCCCTCCTGCCGCCCCTTCCTCTCCCACACCTGGCATCAGCCCTATGGCTGAGAAACAGCCTAACGCAAACACTAATTACCTGAATTCTGATACAGTCTATACTTCCTACACTTGGCTTTGTAACGGTGGTGTTTCTTTTCCATCATCTGGTTGGGTGTGATTATATTCAGGAGGGAGCGAGCAGAGGAAAGCACGGCGGAGCCGTGCCGGAGCCGCTGCACGCAGGAGGGAGTCACTCGTTACAGGATGCTTTCCTATTGTCTTGCACCTCAGTCACTATATAATCAGACATAAATCCAATATGTAAAAGAGGAACTACATTTTAAAAAAAAAAGCACTTGAAAGTTGCTCAGTTTTGTTCCGTACGGACAGCACTGATCTCTGAAAACACGGGCATTTCAAGGTGCAAATGAGCCTTTCCGGCCTCTCACAGGCTCTTCTAGCGCTTTGACTTCGTGTAAGCGAGGTTAAAGGAGGTGTGATAGGCATTTAATTACAAACACACCGAATTCCTTTGACAAGTTCAAATGAGAGTTTGCCTAAGCAAGAATCATTTCAATCCCAGCGCCGAGCCACCGCAGGCTCTGAACCGTGCACGAGGAGGTGAAGGCAGAATAATTTAAATAAGAGTCAGGGAAAACAAATCCTTTGACTGCAAAGTTCAGCACAGAGAGTTGCTGTTTTTATACAAAGCTACTGATCTTAGGTGGGGGGAAGATTTTGCAAATTCAGTGAGGGAGAAACGCAGAAAATTTGCTCAGAAGTCCGAAACACAGACTCAAATTAATAGAGTGCGGGAGCTAACGCATGGGTGAGTGCTGCGAGAAATAGCCGCTGAATTTAGAGCCTGGATTTTTAAATGAACTCACCTCATTTAGGCTTGTGCCTCTCTTCACGTTCCCTGCCATGAATATTCAAGCAGAGCAGAGGATTCGCTGGCAGGAATATTAGGGAGAGCGGTGCCAATATCAGAGCATACATTAGCCGGGACTGGAACGCATCCACAGGAAAGGACATTTCAGAGCCGTAATTGCAGTCGAGGGGGCCGTTCAGCGGGGCCCGGCAGTGCCCTGCCTGCGCAGCCCCCCCGGCACCCCCAAAGGTGGTGGCTCCATCACCCCCTATGGCCAAAGCGGGGAGGAAAGGGGGGGGAAAGGAAACTGCACAATGGAAACGGGGGGACCCATCCTGGGGTGGGGACCCATGCCCGGGTGAGGACACCAGGAGATATGGTCCCCACGGAGGGACAAGGAGCTGACGGCCCCACTGGGAGACTGCTAATACCAGTGAAGATGAAACCTGGCGGGGGCTTTAGCAGGTCCCGTTCTGCTCAGAAGGGAAGGGAACACGTCTGTCCTCCCAGGGCAGCAAAAATTCACGAATCCCTTGGTGCCTTTTGCCCGACACACTCTGATGTCTGTATCCACCTGAGTGTTACGTGGAAGCGCAAACTGAAAACCAGGAAAAACAGGGAGCGGGACAGGGCTGCAGCAGGGATGGGCACAGCAGGACTCAAAGCCCCAGCGAACCTAGGGGCGCAGTAAAGGCGGCAGGAGCGGGGGGCCGGGCAGAGGCTGCCCCCGGCCCCGGTGGGGTGGCACAACCACCTCTGCCGTGGGGGGCTGCGGAGCAAAATTTAGGGGCATTTCTCACACGTGGCATTTTGGGGCTGCCCATCGAGCCCCCCCACCTCCTCCTCAGCCATCTGAAGATGCGCTTCTGGCCGCAGCGGGAGGAGGGCTCGTCCGCCGCTCCCACTCTTGGCAATGTCCATGTACCTCAGGAAGCCCATAGCCGATGAAATACGTGACACGCCGAGGGAAGTGGCACCGAACATATGGCTCTGCGGTGTAATATATTCAGAGAAGTTTGATTTAAACGTAGCGGAGAGGTAGGTGGAGATCCTACAATCTGTTTAGGGGGAGCCATGCCCTTCAAAGGATTTTGAGGTGATTTGCGACAAAATCGGATGCGACATGGAGCCAAGCTCAATGACACCGGTGCTGGGAGCTTGGGGACAACTTCAAAGAAAACTATGGGAGATGCACCACTGTTGGGGGGTTTCTGGACCAAGAGGCTCAGGTCAGGCTTTCCCACTGCTCAGGGGTCACTCAACGGCCAGGGGCCCGGCTCCAGCTCAGGATGAAAGGCTGGGTCGATGCCGAGCAGCTTCCAGGGCCTTTCCTGAGCTCCCACCTCGTAAAATAAGGAAAAGCAGCACAAGAGAGACCACGCGCAATGTCCCCGCGTGTGCCGGCTCCTGCCCTGGAGCAAGAGGGAGCCGATGCTGAGCCTCCAGCCTGCTCTGACACAGGCTGCTCCACGCCAGGTTTAAGAAAAATAATTAGGCATAGCAGTTTAAAACAAACACAGCAGCATTCTGCCGGTCAGATTGCCTTAATTAGACTGTAAAGTGAGGAAAACATTAATAGGAAACGGTGCCTGCCTGGAGGTGATGAATAAAATGCATTGATCTCTAAGTACCAAGCTGGCAACGCTTTGTTTGGAGGAAAACATGGGATTAAAAGTAGTCCGGAGGTAAATACAGCAGAGCCCTTCATCCGGGCGCTGCGCTCCGGGCTGGCCAAGCCGCCTCCGCGCAGGGCCAGCTGCACGGAGCTGCTGTCGGTTGTGTGCAGAAGCTTGGGATGAGGTTATCCTTCCCAACCCCCGACCTGGGGCTGTGCAGCCATCCAAGTCCTGAGGCGGAGTGAGATTTCCTTGGAAAATCCCACTTGAAATCACACGGGTCAAAACGGGGAGTTCTTTGCTTACCTGCCTGTATCCCAACTCTATCACACCTTGTGGTATGAGCCATCTCCAATAACTTCACGCAGTTCCTCGCCGGTAGAAATGCAGCCACTCTGTTCTCTGTGCCTTTATTCAAGCGGCCCTGGGTTGTCCATGCAATGTCCAACGTGCTCCAAGGGCAGCTGGGGCGAGACGGAGCCGGGTATCTAATGCTCTCTCACTGCCGGTCTGGCCACAATCGGATTCTCCGCTGAGCCAGGAGTTCATTGCCGGAGCTGTTCACTACTATTGCGTTTTCTGGGGCAGGGCCGTGAGAATGAAGGTGAATCTCTGCGAGAGCAGGAGAGAAGGGTTTCAGTGCTGGCGCATCCCTGGGGCTCCGCAGGCGGCTTCCCCAGCATGGGATGCTTGCGGAGAGGGACGTGTATTGTCCCCTTCATCCCACACAGCTCGGGAATGGATTTCCCCCTGGAAAGCCCTTTCCTCCCTCTTAACGTGCATCCTGCAACGCTCCCCACTGCTGTTCCTTTTGCACATCGTGGTGCCGCGATGTCTGGCAGCATCCGCAGGCCCTGCCGTCTCCTGCTGGCGGGGGATGCCTGTCCCCAGGGTACGGATTTTGTTATTTCTACCATTTAAGTAAAACCATTTTCTCCTCCGCACAGCTGAGGAAGTCAGAAACTCTTGGCAAAGGAGCCAATGGCGAGTAGGATTTCTTCCACCATTCAATATTTGTGCCTTTCCCCATTGCCCACATTCACAACGTGTTTCGCCAGCTCCTTCCCATCTCATTGCCCGGTCCCCGCTGTCCCTTTGTCTGTCCTTTCCACCACTGCATCTCCTGCAAAGCTTGAGAAAAACCTGAAATCAACCTGCACCCCAGGGTACATGTGAAGTGCCAAGAGACCAGCAAATACAGCATGGATATCCCATCCGCGGGCTACGGGCAGGGAGCCGGGAGCAGCATTCCCGCGCGTGTGCGCTGCCAATCATTCGCGTCCCTCCATCTCTCCCAGAAGCGCTTCCTTTGTCCAAACCGCACCATTGTTTCTACACGACGCGTGCTTGTTCTAGGATGTCTTCTAAGACCATCACATGCAGAACTATATATTAAATTTCTCTCCAATTCATGCTCGTTTTGGCATCAGAAGCATGTTATCATACACCAGATGGAGCTAAATAAAAATACCACATGAGTGCTGGAGTATACTGATGTGATAGATATATAATAATTAGGATGTGCTGTAAAGCTATTAAGGCTGCAAATCTGAAGTATCTATTATATTTCTCTACTTCTACAGCGTTTCTCATAGCACGGTGACAACCAGCACCGTTACCATCCAAATTTGTCTTTTTAAGGCTGTAATGTCTACAGTATTTTTTCCGGTGTGACTCAGTCTATCCGATAACGAGAGAACTAAAGCAAAACCCTCTCCCCTCGCAGGAGAGAGCAGCGGCACTGGGTTGGGATATGCCAGGCCTGGATGGGCTCCTCCCGGCCGGTGGGTGCGGGAGCGGCAGAGCATCCGCGCTGAGGGGCGGGCAGGGACGGGGGGACAGTGGCCGGGGCGTGCGGGGACAACGTTTCTGAGCGTGGAGGCATCACGGCAGGCCAGCCGGAGGTTTGCAGAGAAAGCGGCGTGGGGACACTGCTCCCTGCTTGCCGGCAGCAGGAAGACAAGCTCCGTGATGCCACCACCATCACAGGGTGCCAGCGGCTGCTCCTGCCTCCCTCGGGGACCTCAGGCCCCGTTCAGCGGCGCGGGGAGGAGACAAGGAGGAAAGAGCACATCTGAGCCGACACGGGGGAACAAGCTACCTGTCCCTGGCAGGTCCTCTGGAAAGACATCCCTGAAATGTCACACCTCTCCTGCATTTTCCCCTCCAATATCCCTTAAATCAAGGGTGCTCAGAGGGACAAACTGTCCAAATATTTACCTGACTTCCCTGGAGAGCTGGCAGGGAATGCCCAGGGAATGCCCACCACACTGGCCAAGGCATCAGCTCCAGAGCGTCCGTACAATGTGCTTCGGTGGAGCCCACCCCCGGCTCATGCTCCCCCCCCTGCTCCCGTCCCGCTCAGGGCTGCTCGTCCAGCGCCTGGGTGACATTAAACAGGGCACGGCCACTGCTGTGTCCCCCATACCCATCCTCTGCAGCCAAAAGCATCCGGACCCACACCTTCCCCGCGCCACCAACGCCATCGCGCGCTGCGCTGTGCCTGTCCCCTGGCCGGGGGACGCGGCTCCGCAGCCCAGGGTGGTGCCGGGCACCAGCCCCAGCGCAGTCCCCACCCTTCACCCATCGGCTTCTCCCACTGCCGGGGGCTGTTGCATTGACATTTCTCTCCCAAAACACTGGATTTTATAGCTACGCTGTCATCGCAGATGAGTGGAGCCTATTTTTAATTTCTCTTGATGTTATTCGAATAAAAATGTGCCACTTTCAACAAAAACAGACGGAAAAAAACCTCACTGAAAGGCACCACCGGAGCCGGCACGTTCTCTGGGAGCCACAGCAGGGGACACGCTGTGATGCCCTGGGTGATGTGGCCCCGACACCCGCCCCCTGAGCATCCTCCCCGTCACCTCGGCAAACGCCGTTTTAAAGGCATTGTGAGCGGTCCGCTCAGTCCTTCCCACCTCCCTGAAGTGTTTTTCTCCAGCTGCGCGGTTGGAAAAGCCACAGCCAAGGCCCCGCCGCTGCAGGGCGATGCCCGGGAGCTGCCGGGCACTGGGAGGGGGGGGGCTGCCAGCCCCACGTCTCGCTCCCCAACTGCCGCAACCCCACCGCGGCCGCTGCCGGCCCCTGGGTCCTGCCCTCGCAGCAGCGGGGGCCCGTCCCCACCTTTCCTGGACAGATGGATACACACCCGAGCCCTGGGATGGCCAACATAAAACTGAAACGTAAGAGTTTCCTTTGATTTTTTTCTTATTTAACAACATGAAGCTCAGCAATGAACGGTGGCTCCCCCCAGCCTGGGCTGCGCTGGGCGAAGTACGCATAGGGAGAGACGGCCCTTCCCAAACCAGACCCCGGCACGATCCAGGCAGGAAGACAAAGATGAGAACAAACAAGCAAAAAAATCATAGTTTTCTATTACGTCCCATCAGCTGCTTTTTGCTCGTCCCACCATCGGGGCTGCAGCAGGAATGGGGTTACAATTTCCAAAGCCCATGAAAACCCACCTGCCCCCCTCTGCTCAGATAAATAACTGGCCATAATTAGCTTGCAAACGGCCCTGGCTCTGACTCAGGGGCTTGACCTCCTCCCCAAGCCATGCACAGCAATTCCCAGCTATTTCATTATTCCCTGAGATAGTTTATTTTCTGTGACTCCCCAGTTCAGCCCCACATTACCGCATTAACATCAGCGAGACGAGACCTCCCGTTTCCACTGGCCCACTGCTCTAAGCTGCTAATTAACAATTTTTAGCAAAGTAAAGCAGTATGACACAATTCAATTAAAATGACAAAAGGAGGGTAGAAATGACATATGTTCCCCTCCGTGATTTTTTCCTTTGGTCTAGGCAGGGGATGATCCTGTTCCTCTGCAGCATCCGTGCTAGGGATGCGGGAAAGCCTTCCCGTGAGCGGGGCTGACGTTGGCCCTCGGTCTCCCCAAGGAGAAGCTCTTGGGGTCTCTGCTCCGCATCCCCAAACCCCTCCTGGGTCGCAGCGGGGATCCCCCAGTCCCACTGGAACCCCCTGGGCCCTTTTCCCGCAGGCGGGGGATGACGTGCTGGGGAAGGAGTGCTGACAGTGCCTGTTCTGGAAGCAGTAGATGGAGGGGGTTTTTCCTACCTGTTTAATTAAACGGGTTAAGAAACTGCAAGGAGGAGTTTATTGGATTCCCCCCCCCCCTTTTCAATGCACTGGAGCTCATTAAAAAATAAAGGGGAGGGGGATTGCTTGCTGCAAACACAGCTTTCAAATAACTCTTAATTTAAATAATTAAACAGCCAGCATTTATTTTTCGTGTCGTTTTTATTTTCCTACCAGCTTCCCTGTCAGTTCAGCTCAGATTTAAGCTGCTGTGCAGCAGCGGGCTGGGTGCACGCCTCTGCGATGCCATGGGCTCTGCATCCCAAAAGATGCTCCAGGAGCTCAGCGTGTCTGGCCAAGACCCACGGGGATGGTCCCATCCCACCTCTCATGGAGAATGTTTCTGCCCTGGTAGGACACAGCCTCCCCCATCGCTGCTGATCCGCGTTGAACTAAGCAGCCGTCCCTTTTCCCTGCAACCTCCGGAGTTTGTATTTTCAGTTTTTAAAGAGCTTTGGGATACATTAGACAGGATAAAAATTTTATAAGGGAAACATTATACACTTTTATACATCTAACCTTCATGTTTCAGGATAAAAGGCACCTTCTAACTGCCTGGGGTGAGTGGGAAACTCCTCCACTGGGTGCATTAGAGCCTAATTGTTTGTTATGGATGTTATGTGTTGTCCTCTAAGTTTTTAGTAAAATTGCTAAGTTTCCTGAACGCACAAAAAAAAAAAAGTGATTTTTCACCCTTACTCCTGCCTCAGCTGGCGCTGCCCGGGGCACAGGGCTCTGAAAACGTACCTCCCAGCAGCTTTGGCTTTGTCCCCGTGCTCGTCCCCACGGCCGCGTGTCCCCGAGCTGCCAGGTCTGGCATGGTCCCTGCTCGCCCTTCTCCTTTATCGCCATCAGCCTCCGTCACCAGCGCTGGCAGGTTGTGCCCGCGGAGCCCTGATGGCCTGGGCACGTTGTAACTGGCTCCGAGAGCCCTAGAAGCAGCAGACAGGGAATTCTCAGAAAATTCTAGTTATTTTAGCAACAGCCCCCTACTAACAGCATCCAACGGATGAGAAACGTGTGGTACCGAGGAGGCCAGGCAGAGGGCTGGGAGGGGTCCTGGAAGCCTGGTCGAGCACCGAGGCCCCCGTCCCGCAGAGCCGCCCCAGCCGGGATGACTGCGGGAATGTGTGGGGCTTTGGATGGGAGATCTCAGCTCCCCCAGAGACCTCTGGGGAAGGACACAACCCCAGCAGGACCCCCGGACCCCCACCTATGGGCACAAGCCCTGCTCTCCTCTGCCTGCCCATGGGCGGGGGAGAGCCATCAACCTTTGCTTCTCCAGCAGTTTACAGAGACAACGGGTTTTACCCTTTGGACCACTTCCAAAAGGCATTTCCCCCTCTCTGATGGGTGAGCAGGCTCTGCCTTCAAAGCGGTATTCCCTAAACCGCCTCCTCTGAGGCAGGCGACCCTCCTCGAGCAGCTGCTGGTGCTGGGGCAGGTCCTGCCCGCGGCGCTGCCACCTCCTGCCCACCCTCCTCCTCCTCCCCCTCCCCCCCCCGGCAGCA
>VXBO01007935.1:708604-752833 GCA_013400135.1 Rhinoptilus africanus
CCCCCCCCCCCCCCCCACCCCCCCCCCCGCCCGCCGCCCCCCCCTCCCCCCCCCCCCCCCCCCCCTCCTCCCCCCCCAGGCAGCATGATGTGGTTCTGCTCAGCACGGGACAGCCCCGGCCGGGAGAGCGTGACGCTCCCGGTTCGTGATCCTGGGTGTCGACCCAAGTCAAGCACCAGCATGAAGCAAAGCAATTGGTAAAAGCAGAGGAGAGGCTGAAGGCCAGGCGCTGCCAGTCCTGCCCCAGTGGTTAGGGGTCTATAACGACAGGCTGGACTCCTCTGGAAAAAGAAACTCTTTCGGCATCACCTTCACGAGATGAAGGCCCCCCACCTTCAGGAGCCGTGGGCTTGGCTGCAGGCACGCACCAGCATCAGCCTCAGCAGGCTGGAGGTGAGCGTCCGTCCGCCATTCCCGGGAAAGAGACATGGCACTCACTTGGAGACGGTGGGAGCGGGAGCCTGTACCCAGCCCCCCCCAACCCCCTCCGCCAACTCTGCTAAAAACCGGCGTGTTTCTCCCGTTAGCAAACGCAGTCAGCCAGCACATTTACATCTGAGCTGTGAACGTGTCACGTCCCCTAAGTGTCTTAAAGTAATACTTGATGATATTCTCTCCTTCAGTAAACATATTGATTAGATTACAAATAAGATTACCGCTAAACAGGGCCCTTCGCAGCGAGCGAGGCAGCACCTCTGCTCCCTCCTGTCAAGTGGGTTCGACTCCATTTGTTACAGCAGCCCTTGATTATTGCGATTTAGTGCGACTCTGCTCTTCCTCCCCCCTGGGGGACACCGAACGATTAGCTGCTGCATTTTGGGGTGATTATAACACACCTGGGGGGGGTTCAGGAGGCAAAGAACTAAAGAGCAAAGGACTTACTGACCTGGAAAACGCCGCAGCCCCTGAGGAGGCGCTGCCCATGGGGCCGTTTGACCTGGAATTGATGCGGGGGTCGGGGCTGAGCCAGCCCTAGAGCTGTGGGGTGATGCTGGAGTGTGGTTTGGGGAGCACCGGGGGGGGCTGTAGTGACCCGGGCAGCCGCTGGCTGCTGGTGGCAGGGACGGATGGGTTGGAAGCGGGGTGACCCCGCCATCGTCCCCACAGCCTGGCCCCCCGCCAACCTCTCCCCATCACGGCATCCCCCAACCATGGGTGAGGGGGAGAAAAAATCCCACCACTGCTCGGCCCAGCACAGATTAGTGGGATTGAGGGCCGCGCGCCACAGGGAGCCCGGCTGAGACGGGGACAGGGAACACACACCGACCTGCTCCTCCTCGCACAGAAATTGCCCGGCAAAGGCTCGGAGCAGCGGGGAAGTGAATCGCGACAAGAAGCAGGACAGAGCCTGCTCCGCAGCGGTGCCCTCCCCACTCTGCCAGCCCTCCCAAAGCACATTCCAGAGATATTTGGGATTTTCTACCCCCAGCAGCCACAGCTTCCTGCATCAGCTTACCTCGACCCTCTTCAAACACACCTCGTATCGAGCCTTATGGATTTGTAACTTGTAGATATCGCAGCACTTGAAAGAAAGGGGAAATTAAGAGGCAGCAGTTAAAATGTTGATTCTGCGCACACCGTGCTTTTTGACACTGATTTTCTTACATCTTGCCATCACCAGAAGTTCCCTTTGAACATCTGTGTCCTGTTTTGTAAACGTTTCTAATCGGCAGCTCGCTTTCTTCTGCGCCTGGATGAATTCCCCTGGCTTGTACCTGCCTTTGCGCTTGTAAACTCACAGACATCTGCCACCCCTGGCACTTGCGCCCTCCAAAAAGACGTAAATACATAAATAAGTAGTCTGGGGCACCCGTTCTGATCAAAGTCTGCTGCAGCACACAGGGCTGTCCTCCTTTCTTTTATTTATTTTTTAATTGGAGGTTTGGGGGTTTTCCTACCACATGGACTAAGCTGCATTCCCCCCCTTTCTCCCCTTCCCACTTTCCATTATTTAGTACTCAGCAAATGAATAATTTATACCTCGATTTAAGCAGAAAAGCATCCCCCTGTCCCCCCGGCCTGTGATTTCTGCAGGACTGCATTTCACCGAGGAGGGATGTGGTGGGAGGGATGGAGGAGGGATGGAGGAGGGATGCGGGAAGGATGCGGGAGGACTCGGTGGCGGCATAGCCGGGCTCAGAGCACCATCTGCCGCCTGAGCACGGGGGAGAGATGGATACGGCGCCTTATTAATGAAATAACAGCAATTACAGAGCATCGCCCAGCCCAGGGTTTCCTGGGATTTCCTGAGTGCGCTTCCTCTGCAGGAATCCAGCTGCGGCAGGAATGGGATGCGGAGTTAACCCCCTCTGACAGGTGAAGGCCCGGGACAGCAAGGATCAGCTGCCTCCATGACCCTCCCCTCTTTTTTAATTTTTTTTTTTTTCTCCAGAAATCATTATTTTCTTCTCCCTCAACCACAGGGCACTGAGACCCCAGCAATGACCTCTTTACTCCCTCCCACCTGACTCCACACTGACCCCAGTTTTCTCCCATTAAACTCATGCTGAGTGTTGAACAACTTCACCAACACTTTGATTATCTTCTTTCTCAGCTTCTCACTTCCAAATCCAGCCACAAAATACAACAGGAATGTTCACTGGTTACAGAAAAAAAACCCTAGTAGTTTTCCTTGAAGTAGCTATTAGCATCCTTATCCTCAGGGCGAGCATCCCGTCGTACTCCTGCACAGGACGACACATCTGAGAGGCTCCCTGTGCACCATTATGGGATGATTCCCCTCTCACACCCCTAAGCAGCTTTGGGGGACAACTTATGCTCCCCAATTCTGCAAAACCAGCTTTAGGCAGGAGCAGGGATACGGGAGACCTGCTGGGTCACGCAGCCACCCCCTGCTGTGGGAGAAGGGAGCTTCCCAGCAGAGACTTTTATATATTCTTGTGTGTGTGTTTATATATAAATATACATAAAATCTATATATAAACATATATACACACATATATTACGTGTCTCTAGGTATGTAAATAAATAAAGCGGGCTGGGAGCAGGGGGAGCCGCGAGCTGCCGGCGGTGGCTCGGTGCAAGCGATGCCGTGAGGAGCTGGGGGTCCCGCAGCCCCCCAGCCTCCCTCCAGGCCGGCAAAGCAACTTCATAAACTCAGCTCCCAGCAGGATCCGTCCCCAGACAGCGGCTGACAGCGCCGGGAGGGGACACTGGCACTGCGGGGTGACCCTCTCCTCCCCGGGCCACCCCCTCACCCATCCCAGACCGCTTCCCGGGGGTGAAGCCCCCCCAACTCCGGCTTGGTCATCCCCCAGCGCTGCCCCACGTCTCTGCTGCTCAGTCCCCCGATGGGGGCCCAAACTGGGCAGGGGGGAAGGTCTCTTGTTCCCTCCTCCCCAGCCACCAGCTCCTGCTCCCAGCCCTCCCCACACCAGCCCCCGGCCCCTTCGCAGTCAGGGAACGGAGAGGCCGAGGGAGAAGGAAAAGGAGGAGGAGGAAAAGCTGCAATATGGAGGAAAAACTCCACAACATCAAATCCCACACCCTTGCTGTGCATCGGTATGGAATGTATGAGAACATCTGATTTTTCTAAGGCACTTAACTCTCCTTCCTCAAGCACAAATGATCCATCCCACCAACTCCTCCCCAGGGTGAGGGGCCTCGCCCACGACTTACCCAGATTTCTCCCTTGTCCCTCTCAAAGCGGAGTAAAAAGAGCCTTGGTGCTACACGGTGACACGCCTGAAACGACATTAGGATTTTCATTTTCTCTTAAGAGGGTTGTATCTAAACACCACCGCCTTGGTCTCCTGGGAAATTAGGTACATTGTTCTTCAAAGCCCAATCTGCAATAATTGGGCAACACTCCAACACGTGTGCTTGAAGTTAGAGCACCAAACGCGCCGCAGTAAACCACAAAGCTCTTGCAGCTTTTTTTTTTTTGGCAACTTAATTTTGTTATTGGACTGAAAAGTATGGAGGTGCTCAAGTAAAACCATGCAGTACTTTTACAGAGCAGTACAAGGGAGATTTGTTATGCATTTATTCAGTATTTTACAGAAGCGTGGTACATATCAGAGACCAGATGCTGCTCGTGGTGTTTGTACATGTCGTCTATTGACTTCAGAGCAGGGAAACTCCCAGGGGGAAACCAAAGAGGGCACAACCCAGCTCCTCACAGGAGGAACAGTAAATAAGCCGAGCAGGAAAACAAAGGGAAAATATACCGTGTTTCATGAGGAAAGCTATTTCTGAAGCAGCAGAGGACAAGTAAAAGCAGGTAGTGGCTCTGAATACCCTGGCGCGCTCCCACCCCCGCCACGGCACGAGCCAGGGGCCCTCAGGAGCCATGGGGGTACACGGGCCATCAGCGAATTCCTAAAAGCAGGTTTTAAAGAACTTGGGACACTGTCCTGCAGAGGTGACTCCTGTGGGCAAACAAAGGCAGGTGAGAAGGCAGCGAGGGGCCGACGTGCTGCCTTCCCTCCGCCTCCCTGCAACGAGCAAACGTCCCCCAAACTCCTCCGCCTGGCAACCACCACGTCAGGGAAACAGCACTAGCTAAAAAACGTCCCAAAATACGGAGAAGCCAGTTGGATACACGGTGCTGCTTGCGTGCCATTTCCAAAAATTGAAAAGATTAGGATTAACCCATAGCACCTAAACGTTTTCTTCTCACGCTTTGTATCTATTTTAGCACACTGCGTTGGCCCGCGCTTGGCTACCTGATGCTTAAAAAGTCACCATCCCTTGCCCCATCCCTGGAGGGGTTCAAGGCCAGGTTGGACGGGGCTTGGAGCAACCTGGGCTGGTGGGAGGTGTTCCTGCCCAAGGCAGGGTGGGGCACTGGCGGAGCTTCAGGTCCCTTCCCACCCAAACCAGTCTGTGATTCTAAATCCTTGCACAAACACGGGAAGCGTTTAAAGAAGGGTCATTCCCAGCTGGCACTCACAAGCACGAGGGTTTGCACGCTTACCTGGACACGCAGGTGTATCCACACGCCCCGGGAAACGCCCCAGCCGAAGGTGTCGCTGCAATTGTGTCCCCAACCGAGCTGCCGTCCCGCCCGACCTGCCCCCGAAGGCCAGCTCTCCTCCGCAGATGGACAACAACTGTAAACATAAGAAAATGGTTAAAGCTGCCATTGCGTTAGACTTCTCATACCATTATTTGTAATTTAGGCAATCTGCAAAATACAAGGAAACCTCTTGGATCAGACAAAAGTCTCCAATAAAATCTTAATTACCCTGAATTCAATGGCATTTATCCGAGCGTTCATGCGTGCACCTCTCACTATGTATTTCAATAGGTTCCCTGAAAACATCTACTTAATTATATACCTGTGAAATATGAAAAACTGGCTGAATTCAGAGTGCCTTATTATATCCTATTTGTTCTGTTGAATTTTTGTGCTAGAAAAAAGGACGGTATCAATAGTTCAGGAACATTACAGCTATGCGCTATCTAATCAAAGGCAGTAAAAACTGCAGAGCCATGGGGACCACTGTAACCCAGGGCAGAGCCCACGTCGAGGCCACAGGCACAAATGCTGGTGACCTACAGGCAGGAGAGAAGGAATCTGTCCCGGACATGGAGCTGGATGCAGTAAAAGAAAGTAGAATAAGCCACCATAGAGTGTGAGACAGAGCCCCCACCATGGCCATCACCAGTGCACCGCAGGCACCGCCAGCCCCGAGGGTGCTACAGAGATATCGCAGCACTCTTTGGGTGAAGAAGGCGAAGGAAGGGGACAGTAAATTCCCTTGCGCAGGTCTAGGGCCAGGAAAGAATCCCAGTTTCTCTTTGCAGGTCGCCAACGCACGAGAGAAGCGCTGCTGTACACCCGCATTGCCTTGGAAATGCCACCCCTCCTCAGTTCCGACATTGCTCTGAGACACAAAGCTTCTGAGCAGCTTCAAATACTGGTTTTATCATTAAAAAAAAAGAGAAACCCACAGAGGCAGCAACTGACCTGCCATGAGAACCTCTCCCCAGGAGCACGCCGATAGCCATGTGTGGCAGTGGGTGCTCCAGCACCAGCAGGAAAGTGCCAATATCCCAGCCAAAAATGCCACGAATTTGAACTACTGGAGAGAGAGGGGCCCTACCTGCTGTTCAGAGTGAAAGAACAGGAACATTAAAAAGCCAAGAAAAATTATATGGAGGGCTGACTGTGCTCTTAAAAACGTGTTATTTAAAGCAAAACCAAGAGCTATGGTGTTACAGAAGATCTCTCCCAGCTCCCTTGGCCTCTCCAGGGTATTCCTAAGCTACCACCTCTTCTGCAGAGGGAGCGTGAAGTACAGCACACCATGTAATAACTTGAATTTTTCAAATAACCCTTACCCCCAGCTTGCTCTCGGGAGCAGCACCTGAAGGGCGGTTTCTTCCCAGCTCACCTGCAGTTGCGCGGCTCCCTCGCCGGCCGGCCGGTGGGGATTAGCACAACCAACGCTTGTTGCAACGAAAGGAAGGCGATGACGATGTTTTGGCCAAAATTCAAAGTTGTTTCTTTCCACTTCATAACACTACACGATTTGAAAGACCGTTTGGAGTTTGCAAACAATCCAACTCTCCAAGTCACTGTTATGCCGGGGGAGCACATCCCTTTGGGATCTGATCCCACTTCTCGGGGCCACCCGCTCTCCTGGCACTGACCGAGCACCGGTGGGAGACGGTGCGCCCGGTGCAGGAGCTGCAGAGGGGTTTGGCTGCACACAGGACGTAATTATCAAATTAATGTGATTTTTCTGTTAACTGAATAGCAGGATTAGGCCCTCACAACTGTGAATTATTATTTTTTAAAGTTGCCCATGAGAGAGGGAATGAAAAACAACAAACAAACCAACCAGCAGCTAAACATTCCGTACAGAGCACCAGAAATACAACCCCTCAGATTTTCACGAGATTTTCACAAGTGTGTCCCTGATTATATTCTGTTATAGTTGTGCTGCAAATTCCCCGTTTTATGTCAAACCTTCAACATCCCACCGCAGCTAATTGTGTTTGAGGGAGCAGGCTGTCCTCAAGGAGAGGGTGTTTTAAGATCGTTTCAGAGGGTGTTTTAAGATCGTTTCAGAACTTTCCCTGCTTAAAACAAACCCAAACCAAACCCCCAAACCAAACGCCACTATCCACTGATCCTTGTCCAAAACCCCTAAGACAACAATGAAATTTGAAGATTCATAAAGTTACATACCTCTAAAGCACTGACAAAACAAAACAATATTAAAAAAAAGACCCCAAAGTGCATCTTTAGGAAAAAGCACCCCCTCAGGCAGACTAATCTTTTACTGTGCCAAGAAAAATAAATCCAGGAGAAGAAAAGATGTAGAGAGAAAAATACATTAGCAAATACAGATAAATTTGTTTTTAATAAAGGAGTTAATTTTCTTTCAATCCTATATAAAACAATAGCAATTAAAAACTTCATTTTTGAAAGTAAAATATTTACATATGAACAAGTAACTGTGCAAAATTTACATGAAAAAAAATGGAAAGACAGGATTTCCTAAAAGACAAAATAAAAGGGGTGTAACAGTTGTCAGGTGTTGATAAAAATACTGATCAGCATTCAGTTTACACGCAAGAGAGTTAAATTCTACCATGAGAGTTCACACAAAGAAAGCCAAAGTATTTACAGTCATAAAAGTACTATCAATAGACAATTTAATACAATAACCTCTGAAAATATAAAGAACCAATTAGTATATTTGTAATAAAAAAATAGGTACAAAGAAGGGACTTTGCTCTGGACATCTTTAAAGTAGGCCCACAGCTTGCATACAGTCTTTTAGCAAAATAATTATAGTTTACATAGCCATTTTTATGTTATGTGCCAAAAATTATGTACAATTACTGACAAAATACACCAACCATTTTTCAACACTTGATTCACACTGAGAAACAGTCTTTTGATGATTCCTCTCAACTTTGATTTTATTTAATCTAAGCTTTCACTTTAGCTAAAAAACACAGTGCAAGTAAAATATATTTATGCTGAAAAGGTTTCTCTTTTTTTCCTTTTTTTCCTTTTTTAACTTTACAGCTTTACAAACTATAGCAAATAAAATGCATTTTTACAGATGCTGCTAAAACATTCAGAAGTAACCCTCCTTTATGGGATTCCAGGGCCTCTAATAAGCAATAATGTGATTAAAATTGAGGTTATGTTTAAAATTAACTGTATATCCCTCTAGATTTTGAACGTTTTGGGGAAAGATAAATATTCTTAAAAAAATCAGTTTGCTTTGCTAACTGACTGTTTAAAAAAAAAAAGCTAAATGAAATGAGGTCATCTGCTATAGACATATGCCTATATAATTGATTTAGTTGAATAAAACTGAACTAAAATGTACAATTAATGTCGAAACTGCTACAGGGCTGACAAAGGGTAGCTAGTTATTTGCTAAACGATTCCATCAGTCTTTATATATGGCTTGTTTGGCAAGAAGGCCACTCAATCAAGAGATGAGTTAAAATTTAATTGTCCTTTCATAGTATCCACAGGCCTTGTAAGTATCCTCACTGTTACAGAAATGTATTTCTCCTATACTGAAGAGTTTATTTATAAACAGGAATATAAAACTGTTCCATGTAAAGAGGTGGTTGTTTTTTAAACAATATCCCATTTGCTTGTTACAAAAAGGCGTAATTTGCAAATATATAAAAAATGTCCTCAGGCGTCTCTCCGTCAAAAATACCTTGATCTTTTCCATTTTACTTAAGGAATGCTTTATATAGCAATAGTGAATGGCTTGTCTCTCGCTCATTTTCTAAACAAAATATGAGGTCCCTGAGGTTCACCCGCGTTATCCTTTGTCGCGTAAACTGTCTGGTTGTTCCTACTCCAGAGCTGCCTGGGACTGCTGCACTTGAACCAGATCCCTGGAAATGAGAAGAACAGAGAAATCAGAACGTGTCAGGGCCCCAGGTATTCCAAAACTTTTCAGGGAAAACACGGGAGGTAAGAACGATGTGACTACGCACAGGGAGCTATTAAACAGTAAGCTGTATGCTACCGGATCAGAGATTTCTTTTTAATTCTTATTTACGAACAATAGTTGAACAATCAGAAGTTTTTGGTGGCATACAATACAGACGAAAGACCCCAAAGCACTGCTCTTATCTTTAGGAAGGCAGCACTGATAAGCAATCCCAACAACCAAAACCAGCAGAAGAGACAGTACTCTTCACAAGGTTGGCATATGGATTCCAAGGGTAATTCCTGAAGAACTGGGGATCCATCCTGTCCCCTTGGCCCATGAAGTCTTGAATAATGTCCTGCTTCCCCCCGATCTTCCTGGTAAGGTGCCAGGAGCTCTCCTTTTGAAGAGCTGTAACAAGCTCGGGGTTATATTAAAAAGTAGCTATCCTGGGCAAAGGCAGACATTCCCTAACGGCCTCTGAATTCTTCCCCGTCATTCAACAGCACTTCTCCCTCTGATACGCACTACTAGTTTTCCACACAAACTGGCAGATAAACAAGTAGGATATTATTATATTTTTCATTTAAAAAAAAGGAGAAAAAACCCCCATTTGATATCTTTAGAGATACCCACATCCTTCAGCTGTTATATACTCTGCCTGTGAGTGCGTTACAAAGCCCATCTGCCGGGGCTGGCTCCAGGGCATTTCCACTTGCAAAAGACACAGTTCTGATAGGATACACAGGATTAATGCAACTTTTCCATGACTGTTACGCTTTCCTTTATACAAGCAAGGAAATCCTGGAGTGCCCTGAAGTCAGCAGGCATCCGGCAGGAACGCTACCCAGTAACAGGTGCCTCCTCCAGTAAGGACTGGGATTGGATCAGATCCTGCCCAGATGCACCAGAGGTGGGTGCTGGGTGGCGAGGGGGTGTGGGGCTCGGAGCAGCAGTATGGCACAGCCACCAGCAGATGGCACGCACAGACCGAAAAGCCAGCTTTTGCCTCAAAATTTTTCCGTCGGGAATCGTTTCGGCGGTTGCCTGTCGCCGATACCTTGCTCTTTGTGTAAATAATGAAGGTGTTCGGAGTGACTGGGGACAGGTTTTATTTCTGTGTCTTACCTATGGATTCTTTTTTTTCCTCCAATTTCATTTATTAGAATAACGTTTCCTTTTATTTTTTAACTGAACTTCAATACTTAGTGGCAGCAGAAGGTCCAAACGCACTCCAGTAGTAAATAAAGATTTATCTGCCCGAGAGTTTGGAGAATGTTAAAAGACTGTTCTGAAGAAGGATACCCCAGACTTGAGAAGAGCCAAGATTCAGAGTAGTGCAAAAGCCATGTGAATAAGCTGCTGAGGCTCACGCTAACACCGTCCTCTCCACATGTGAAAGCAGAGTATTTATGATCAACGTACATTATAAAGAAACCTAAATGTAAACTTGTGCTGTAAATTGCCGTCCCTGGGTTAGCAGTACACAATGCTCAGTGCGGTGTTCTCACTTTACCACACTGCTAACCGTGAAGTCGGACTGTTGTTTCTCAAGCACTTTACCTGTTGCACCAGCGAGCAGCAAATCACTGAAAATCGCTCAAACAGTTTAAAGGCTGGATTTTTACAGGGTATTTTAAGGCACCTGCACGACTTAGGTGCCACACTTCCATCAACTTGAATGGAGATTAGAAGATGCAGGAGAGAGCACGGGGTGCTAATTAAATTTTCTCAAATACATACACGTGACTACTAACAAGACAATAGAAAGAATTACAAGAAGGGGTTCTAATTTTTGTTCTTTAAATATTCTCCAGTAGAAGCTCAAGCCTGATTTTATTATGTAGACTGTAATACTTTAAATGCAAAGGTAAAATTTGAGGAGTCTTTAAAGACACAGAACTGTGCTACTCCTGTAGGCATGGAATAAGTTAAGAAGCTTTTTGGTAACTTTCCATAAAATCACACGGACATCAAAGTCTAAAACTGACAGCAACCTGTTTTGTTGAATTTTGAAACAAAACAGTACAATTACTACTTCGAAGTGATTTTACATGTAATTAAGATTCAGCATTCCTAGACATCAAAAGCTTACATTTACAAATCTGTGTCTAAGTAACGACAAACCTTATTTTCCACACTTCTTGTAATACGCCTTAACTACAAACCGCATACAAATGGTGACAAGTGGAGCCCAATTTAAAAATGTCAAGTGACACAGCAGCAAAAGCACAGCTGTGAGTCTATCAGATCAAAAGCAGCTGGTTCTTAATTAAACAGACAAAAAGATTAGATTTCCAGGGAACCTGTAGTTAATTGGTTAACCAGTAAGTGATTAATCTAGGATAACTAAATTAGTCAGATTTAGATGAAATACAAACAAGTGTTCAGAGTAGATGTAAAATACATCCCATAACCTAAGTGACATTAACAGACTATTAACGTTGCACAGTTGAGCATGCATAAGTAAGTAACGCCAACATTAACACTGCATGAGATACATCAGCGTATTCCTCAGAGACAACTTCATTTCTAGACACATCTATCTTTGTAAAAGTGCCACATTCTGCAACTTTTATAATTTTAAACATTTATAAACTTTTAATACAGTAATTTGTTAACTTATATAAAAATAAGGGTTATCATCAGTAACAGACATTTTAGTAAATTTTCAAACTCAAAATTACTCTAAGAGATGATCGAGAGGCTTGATTTTTATTATAAATAAAAATAACACTCGTTTTCAGACTGTTCTCTAACATATGATATCAAGCACGTGTAAATTATTTTGTACTGAGTTGCTGGAAGCAATAATGCAAATTATTTTGAAACAAGAGGCTTTTCTACAGTATAAATGCTTTAGTACTAAAAATGTGGAATGCTCAGGGAGTAATAAACAGTATTATTTGAGGAAGACTCTTCAAATTATGGAGAGAGCTTGTCGCCCTGTAAATGATAAGTTTCAAGAAGATTTTTTCACTTTTTAAACAGTAGAAAAATCCCACATTAAAATAAATTAAATTATTCCGTGCAGAAAGTAATTTTATACCCTTTAATGTTTATTAACTTGTTTAGAGATACAGCAGGTAGTCTGCCTGAATTTAAATTACCATTAAACTAATCAGACACTGAGCATGCTGATCCTTAGTCTGCACAGAAATTTGTAAAGGGCCAGATTAAACGGTAAAATATAAAAAGGCTATGCAAGATCATCATCATCAGACAGAATTGGTCAAACTGATCTGCTGTAGAGACACTAAAACTAAGGCCAATCACCAGCTAAAGAAGGAAATTAGGCAAGTTCCTAAAACCTGAACTGTCAAATTTAGCAGTGATTTAATTCTACCACTGCACCCACTCTAGTTAGACTGGCTACAACCACAACAATCTCTTCCCAAAACTATGGAGGTCCAAAAAAAGCAGGGACTTGAAAGAACAGTATTGGCTTTTCTAACATTCCTCCAGTTCCACCAACCAGGGAATGACAACTCCAATTTTATTCCCTATGGCACTACACAGATGCTAAAAATGGATTCTGGCCTCAGAGTGGGCAAATCTGAACACAAAATACACTTCTGACACTCAGAAAGCTTCCACGAACTAGGCAAACGCTCTGAGCAGAAAGGTTTTCACAGAGGCTGACGCAGCCAAACCAAAGGTTACAATTACACTGTACATACCTCTGTCCCTGATCCAGATCCCGGTGAATCTACTTTCCTTTTCTTTCTGGGACCGATCGCGGCTAATGCGGTCAAGTTGGCATCCCTCTGTCTCATCTGTGCTAGCTCTTGTTGCTGCATCTGCATTTGTCAGAACAAGTACGGTTAATTATTTTTCTTTCAATTTCCAAAATAAAAGTTTGTGTTAAGGCGAACACTTACCTCCTTGGCCTTCTGTTTCAACCTAAGCTGTTCTGGATCTTCTTGTCGAGATCGAGACTATGTTGATAAAGGATGAACATGGAATGGTTGGAGAAAAAGAACAAAAAATTAATTCAGTTACAAAAGCAGTGAAAGATAGTAAGTTTTACATAGCATGTGAAAGTTTTTCTTAAACTTCAGCAGGAAGTGGAGAATACCCATGACTCCCAGAGAGGGCTACAGGGGAAAATAATTTCTAGATATTAAAAGCGTTTTTCCATTTCTTAGTTTCAGGTATCTGTTTTTGAAAAAGCATCCCCTTTTTTAGCTTTGTTAAAAATAGTGAAGGAATAGCTAAGCTTTCATGCCTCAAACAAACCATTACAAGACACAAAGTACACAGATTTGAATTGAAACACATACACTTTGCATATGAAAAAAGGAATCAGACCTCACTTTTTGGAAAAATTCCCTCCCTTGCTGTGTAACTACGCACTTACTAAGCACACCTCTTTCTGCCACACCTACACACACAAGTCAGACTCAGTTTGAACAAACTGCAGCTACTGACCAACACACCATTTTCATTAGCAATTGCCCATTTCACTTAGGTGCCTACAATTTCTTGTATGTATCATACTTTTAGAAGTAACAGAACATATAATTTCAGTAAACTTTATTGTCTAATACCTTTAACATGCATTTGCCAATTCATTTTCTTTGCTACATATATCAATTCTATTTGTTTCTTGTTTTTTCCAAGAAGTCAAAAAAACAGAAAACAGGAAAGACTTCAAGACAGTCCTTCATCTATACTCTGACATAAGGCAAGACTAACTATATTCAAACAAATCCTGACTGGTTGTCATCTCATACATTCTCTAGACCAACAACAAAATAGATTATTTTAACTCAATGCTCAAGTACCCTTAAAATGTTAAGCCTTTCCTAATGATTAACCTACTTATTCCCTGCTGCACTTCAGATGCAGCAAACACAGGGAATTACATGAAGATGCAAAACACAGTCATGAAGACTTAAGTCTGAGCCCAGTCTTCTCTCTCATGAAGTAAATGGATTTACTCTCTAACCTTTCGTCATAGGTCACAATTGCTAGACCTTTAAATTGCTTTCCTTCTGAAGTCTACTTGGTGTAGGGCCCAAAAATTGGACACAGTATTCCAACACAGGTCTAACGGGAAACAACTGAAATTAATGTGTTGGTTCACAAACGTTAGTTTGTGCAAACGGTGGATTTTAGTATCATCAACTCATACGGGATCACAAACCCAACAGAAACCTTCCATTGTTTTGTGAATTATTTCTAGAGTGCTCCTGCCTAGTTAGTCACATTCATCCTATATTTGGGTCACTGCATAAAACCACAGAGTCTAATGCTTACATTTGTGCTTACACCAACCGCTTCCTATTTGTTGTATTTCTCCAACTTGTAAAAATCTGAGTCCTATTTCTGTTCTCCAAAACACCTGTAACCTCCTTGTTCCATTTCAGATTACTACCAAGCTATAAAATTCATATTTTTCATGTTACAAAGTGCAAATAACCAAGTTTTAAGACCTACTTTAATTTGGGAACATGCAATGACACTGGCAAAGAAGCCATCTCACATGCTTTACCGCGAAAAGCAGAACAGAGCTCTAGCTAAAGAACATATTCATCAAGCTCCATCTTTGAAGATTAGAGTCTTCCCCTTCATTACAAGTGCTTTAGAATGAAAAGAAACTGCAGTTTTGACGTCAAAAATGACACTTTGCAAACGTGTGTGAAATCCACTTGCACTTGCCTTTGCTGCACGCATTAAAATTTCCCTTTCTTGTTCATCTTTACGCTGCTTTTCTATTTGATCAAGTTGTTCAAAGAACTTGAGCTGTGCCCGAACGTCACTTGCTTGTTCGTATCTTTCATCATCCTGAAAACACAGCAAATATGTTTCTCATTACATTTCTTAAAAACAAAGCTGTTAGCTTGTACTGTATTGTAGAACACATGCATTTAAAGCTCAAATGTTCACTTTGTCCTTTTCAAACAAATAGCAAGTGTATATTTACACCAGTCAAACCAGCTAGAATTCTTAAAAGCGTTTTGTTCTATTCCATGAATCACCAGATTTTGACTTCTAAACTAATATCATCACAGCTTTAACCTCACAAACATATCTCAGAGCTGTGTGGTTTCTTCAAATGCTGTTTAGGCATTTGCATCTATTAAGAACACATATCTGTCAGATAGCAGTCTCTTGAGGATGCAAAGCAGTGTTTTTATCTGCATATCTGATGGAACAATCACTCAGACTCTAAACATTTGACATAATAAAGGGGAGGGCACAGTTTCTCTGCATTTGTTTTAAAAACATTTTGTATATGCAAGCAGAAGAGTTCTAGTCATCCATGTGTATTAATATCTTAATATAAGATGAATCAGACAAAGAGAATAAACAACCTAACTTCACAGAATGAGGAACACCTAACTCACACGCTAGCCAACATGGGAGCCTGCTGAATTTGTGCAATTTCAGCATTTAATTTGTGCAATTAAATATAGTTACCTTGTAAGAAATGTTCTTTTGTTGAGCGGTCTCCGATAATTTTTCCACGAGGTTTTGTAGTCTCTGTTGTGTAGCATGTGATACGTAGCTAACTACATCAGGATGGATTTCTGTTATTCCATGTTTTTTACCTATGATCAGGAAAGAAGTCAGTTGTAAAAAATGATTTTACAATACAGCTAAACACGTGGCTAATCTCACTCATGGAAATTTAAATGCCTTTTGCAAAATAAGGCTTTCAGGTATTTCTCAGACAAGCAGTAAACAGGAAATGGCAAACAAAAATTTACATTAGCTTAACAAGATTTACAATCTATTAATAAATGCCGTATACTACAGTATAACAAATAAGTGAGGAATGTTTTTTGTTCTACCATCAATTATAAACTAGGAAGTAAATATTATTAAACTGTTTCTGGACTTATCTTTTAGAAACCACGCAATTATTTTTGTTATGCCTTATCAGTTTATACAGCCAGAATTTTAACCAGGTCCAGTAATTCTGATGTTAAATTGCCATTATTTTAGAAGGCAGCTCTATAGGTTTGCTACCCCTTAACACCATTCTGCTTTCATAAGCTGAATGATTGCCCACAAGCACCAGAATATACAAAAGGTAATTACTCCAGCAACTTTCAACTCTTCAAATCAATTTCTATGCAAAAGACCTTCAATTAAACACAAGACTAGTGAAATCTGTTTATTAAAGTTCAAGAAAAGTTCAACATACCTATTTCTAATATCCTCCTTTGTAAAGGTGCCGGGAAAAGAAAGGTTTCATCTTTACAGGACCTTGTTAACGTGCCCACTAGCTCCGAGTTTGTTGCCAATATCCGAGCACTTTCTTCTGACAGGTTGACTCCAGCCATTGATGCAACATCATTAATGTCATCATCATCCCTTAAGAAAGGAAAACTCATTATAATCATAACTTTTAGTGCTTATGCACACACTCTGCTGTGATACCACAGCTGCATATAATGAATTCCACAGTAAACCTGAATACTTTATTATTTCATTTTTGCATTTCACTTGTTTTTATTATATGATAAAATAAAACTAATGTAATTTGATTCCAAAGATCCCTGAAAGTATTTTCACGGTTTTGGACTTCCTAGCTGTTTTCTCAAGACCCTTTCTTATGAAATGTTTCAACACCTTGAGAAACAAGAGACCAGGCCCATCACTACCACAAACTCATGTTTAGGTGGAACTTCCCATGTTCAAGTTTGTGCCCTTTACCTCTTGTCCTGTCCCTGAGCACCACTGACAAGAGCCTGGCCCCATCCTTCTGACACCCCCCTGTCAGTATTTATAACCGTTGATAAGATCCCCCCACTCAGTTGCCTTTTTTCCGGACTGAAGAGACCCAAATCCCTCAGCCTTTCTCCATAAGAGAGGTGTTCCATCCCCTCAGCATCTTGGTAGCCCTTTGCTGTCCCCTCTCCAGCAGTTCCCTGTCCTTCTGGAGCCGGGGAGCCCAGAACTGGACCCAGCACTCCAGATGCAGCCTCCCCAGGGCAGAGCAGAGGGGGAGGATGACCTCCCTCCACCTGCTGGCCACACTCTGCTTGATTATTTGCTTGTCCAGGCAGGAATTTTTTGTGAGGTTTGATATTTATCCTTAGTGCCAGCTAAATGCTAAAACCAGTCTGGCACAAGGATGTTCACAGCTGTTTGTTAAAGCCTTCATTAAAGTAGCAAACCTGCCCACAGAAAATCTACCTCTAGTTCCTGTGAGTTTCCCCAGCCTGACTCAGCACCAGTGGAGTTCACAGAAAGGGTCCCACCGTGTTCAGCCCAGGCAGCACAAGCACCAGTAAGCACGTGGTTCCTCACCTAAAAGAGCCTCCCCCAGGTTCTTTCAGTTTATTCTTCTGAGCAGCAGCTACTTGTGTCGAAACGGTGGCAATAGCTTTGTTTCCAGGTAATACTGCTGGTTTTACCACAGGTACTGCAAGAAGACAGACAAGATTTGTACTCCATCAAATTTGTACCAGATTTCAGATTTACCAGCCAGGCATGGGGAGTAACGGCAGCAGGTCTGGTGCAAAGACCTCAGTAGCTTCCCTCAGCATTTCACCCATCTAAAACAGGATCCTCCCACACAATTCCAGTGCCATACAATTTCTCTGACTGTAAATGCTGCCCTGATGCATGCGCACCCCCAGCCACCATGGCATGATGCCCTGAAGGTTTCATCAGTAGTACAACAGCCATCGTACAGCTACAGGGCACTTCAGAACTGACACTCATAAACCAGACTTCAGTTAGCGCTGTCACAGATAGCATATAGCAAGCGTCTGGACCTCTTACCTGTCTGAAGTTGATTCAGTTGAATTTGAGGAGTAGTGAGCATAATACGACTGTGTGGCTGCCGCAATGCTACCATTGGTGTCTGTGTCAACGTTACCTGTGGAGGCCTTATCAACGCCCCTGCTTTTTGAGACTGTTGGATAACCTGCAAGTAATAAGAGAAAAAAAGAACTGTAAACAATCGGAGAAATAACTAAGGCTATGAATCAGGCAGGAAGAACAAACCCTATGAACTTGTAAGTTGCGATCCTAACACATCTGTTTGTTGATCTAGAATCACCTCATTTTAAGGTCTTTAGAAGTTTCTTTAGATAAATTACACCTCACAGGAAAACCAATATTCCACTTTCTGTGATACGTTAAAAAAAAAAAAAAAAGAAAAAGAAAAGAAATCAGTAACCCATTTCTAATAAAAAAAACAAACAAAAAAATCTATGACAGAAGTCCAGTTAAAGGTTTCTACATGTGGTTTCTACATTAGAGATAGAGAGGGAAACTGGATCTGCCTGAACTAAAAATGAGAGAAACATGTTAAAGGTAATCCAGCTGGTTCTACATATGCTGTTTTCATCCAGAAACAACATACGCTACAGCTGGGTAGCTCTGTACCACCGGACTGTCAGGTTAGCCTGTGTCTCAGGCAACTGTAGCCACTCCGCTTCTGAAGGAGCTCTCACAAAAGCAGGGTTACATCCCAGGGCCACAACCAGCGCCGTTGATGCAAACTCCTCCCCTCAACTAGTTTTCAGAAACTTACTTGCAAACTACTGGACAGAAATCTACCAACTTTGCCTTTTTTTGCAAGCTCTGTTTCCATAACTCAAAGTTTTTCTTTTGCTACTATCATATATATTTATTTATGTTAAAGGCCAAACTATTTTCTTGTAAATCCAGCACTAGTCAACATTCAGTTTTTATTCCTTCCCCAGGTTCCTAATCTCTTTCTATAATACCTAGGTTATAAAGGCAGAAGACCAATATAATCACTAGTTTTTCTCTCAAGGCAAGTGAAAAATATTTGTGGATTGACAACAGAGATCTCTCCTTTTAATTTTATATAAAAATTTTGGTACAGAGCAGCTCAAATGAATGCCAAACATTCTAAAGGGAATGTTGAAGTACTAAGTAGCAAAAAAACCCTTAGTAATTTAATAATGTATATTAATAAACATCCTAGAAAAAGCTTACACTCGGACACTGCTTTGCTACGAGAAGGGGAAAAAAGGGTGTTGCACATTGTACTGTTCTTAGTTGGTTTACATGCAGGGCAAAGAAAGTTATTTTCTTTCTCCTCTTTTGGGGTAATCTGTTGTTAGACTTAAACAGGAAATGAAAGATCCTCGAGAAGACTGCTCTGTCATAGCTATGCAGTGATTGAGACAATCTGACACTAAAATAGTGTCATATTTGACACTAAAATAGGAAATAATAGAGTACATTAATCAAGAATGGATTTTAAATGATACCCTTTTTTTTTCTTAGTAGTTTCTCTAAAGAGGTCAAAGTTCTCCGATTGAGCTAAACCACCAATTTAAGCAGAAAAGTCACCATTATCAAAAAGTCGCTGCGCAATAAGGGATGATGCACTTCAGCTTACATACCAGTGGTGTAGACTGCCCTTGTTTACTGACACCAACTTGTGTGGGCTGCGTTAGGCTGATGACAGGTTGTTGGAGAGTACTCGTTACAGTTGCAGTCGCCTTCCCCGCCGTGCGTTGAACCGAGGAGCTAAGAAGCACCGCTGCAGATGGAATTGTTGCTATCGTTGCTTGCGTTGTTGGCTGCTGCTGTTGACTTTGTTGAATGAAAGCTGCAGAGTCCGGTGTTAACTGTCTCAAGGCAGGTAAACTCCTCTGAAAAAGAGGAAAGGAAAGAATTTGCTTGAGTAAATCCTATATCACACAAGAAAACATTAATTGTAAAAAGCAATGCATTTCATTTCAGTCCATTGTATCAGTCTCTGTGCACCCAAAAATACATGATAGCAGTGCACACAAAAATAGCATGCTACTTCACAATTAAAGCTAGACAGAGTGACAGCACCTTTAGTCGTGGAAGCTTGGATATCATGGGCATCTAGGTTATGCAAGCCTATCTGGAACTCCTGGCATTTATTTAACGCCATGCTGCTGTCCTCGACTGTATTCCTACATGTATACCAACCTGTAACTTCTGATGGCTTATAATACATACTGGAACACTGGTGGAGATTTCATAATCACTCAACAGAGACCATAGCGTTTTACCCGATTCTTACACTAGTTGTTTTCCCATGGTAACAATTTTTGTCCTCATGAACAGCTCTGGGTTGAACAAGCATTTAAGAACCCAGAAACATCAACACACACCTGCAACTATCTCCCTTAATCATATATTAGTCAAACAGAGTTACACTCTTATCATACAGTGCTGCTGTATTTTCTCTGATTTTCAGATGATAAATGTTTTGGAATAAGCATTATTTTGAGATGTGTCCAATTATTATAAAATTTATGACAAATGGGATTTATTATCAAGAGGTGACGAATTTCCTGTTTATCCAAACAGATATATAACACAGCAAAAGAGTATGAGTTTGTCCAGAAAGTACAGTTTTCTGTATCATTCAATCCCTTGTTTTCCTTCCAAGACTAAAAAGACGATAATAAATCAATTTGTAAGTTTGGTACTATGGAAAGAAACCGCTTTTAAGTCATAGAAAGAAAACTTTTCAGATTTCTCAAAAGAGCTTCGATGTGACACCATGGCAGAAATTACATTACTGACTATGCCAATGAATCATACTAACAAACTCTTGGAACCCAGAGATAGAAATACTTTTTAAGGGAGCAGAAGTCTAATCAGGTACCATTTAAAACTTCTATTTACACCCTTTGGAATTCCACCTGTACTGGGAAAAGATTTGCTTGTGTTCATTGCTGCTGACACATAAGCATAGAAATACATGAGGACCAGTGAACACAAGTTACCTTCAGGAAAGGCACAAGATAAGGTTGAGGTGAAGAATTAAGTTCTCTGTACAGCCTACTGGTAAAGTCTTCTGCTTCGATTTTTCCATCCTTCAAAACAGAAAATCCAAATGAATGGACTTGTAGAAATTAACTTTTACAGATATTCAACACCAGAAAAAAATTTAAGACAACTAAAAATAATGACGGATGATAAAACCACTTACTTTCAATACATTGTTATCAATAGCTTTATGGTAGTAACTAATTTGACTACAAATTTCAACTAGTAAGACCTATGGTCCCATCTTTCCTTTTCTTCTTCCTGTCTTTCAGCCAATTTTAACAAACATCTTCAGTTGTTCTCATGGTTACAGGAATGTCCTGTCTATAGATCAGAGAGGCAGGTGGAACCTACAGGAACACTCATGGGACCTGCAACCAGCCAACTACCAACTGCTCTGAAGAGTTATCCTAGGTTTTATAATATCCCTCCTCTCAAAAAAACAGCCCCTTAGTTTTAAGTCTAAATTCGCTCAGATACTGTATCTTAGAACTTCTAATGAACTTTTCTTACCAGCAGGTTCTGTACTAATTCTTTCACGTTAGCCGCAGTCTCTGAAGACTGTTTTCCAGATGATGCCAGTTTTATTAACGTGGACAGAAAGTTTTTGCATTTCTTCACATTTTCCATAGTTTCCTGTTACAGGAAGAAGAGGGGTAGAAGGGAAGAGTCAGAGAAGGAAAGATAAACTCTTCTTAATACATGATCTGACCTTATACTCTGAGAAATAAAGTCTTTCTCTAGTTCATCACTTTAGAATATTACTCACAGTCCCTCACCGCTTAAAGACATAATCAGACTGGAATTATTATTTTGCTTCATATATAAGTATGTATTGTACATTTTTGTTATCAAAATTTAATAAATTATGATTCTTAATGATGTTAGGAAATACCAAGTATTTAAAGAATGGCACATTGTATATGGAAAAATATGTGTTTTAGTGAGACAACAAACAGCAAACTCCTCCTTCCCACAGCATAAGGCACGGATTCGCCCTGATCTGCAGTCCTGGAAACATGCATTTTGAATGAGTTAGTGACAACCTCTTATCCTGTCTCACACAGATTTTACTCTGCAGGGCTGCAGAGTCACTTTTCTATAACGTACAACTAATATGTGCTGGGTTGTTTTGTTTTGTTTTTTTTTTTTTTAAGAAAAAAAAGGAGTGCTTTAAAGTAGTTACAGAAATCAAAATTAATACTTTGACAGCCACCAAAATTCAAGTGACCTGAGTTCACTTTGTAAATTATACGCTTCTACTAAAAGTTTACCTTTTCAAGACCAACAGTTCACAGAACTCCTGCACCTTTACTACTCTCCCCTGTGATCTGTGCTTAGGTGTATGTACATACACACGTGCACACGTGTACAAGGGAACGAACAACAGAGGACCCTAACTGCGCTCGGTGTCTTACTGTGGCAGCGGTGGAGGTTGCCGTTGTTCCTTGCACTGTTCTCTGAGGAGTTCCAGTTTGCACAGCCGTTGCTGTCCCCAACGTAGTCGTTTGTGCAGTACCACCCAGAACAATCTGAGGCTGCAGAGAATACAAGCATAACATTATTTTACTTGGAACATACCAAAACCTCTTCGTCTGACCCATCAAACAGAAACCAAGCCACAGGACAGCAGAACACCTTCCGCAGCTACTATAAGAAGAAGTTACTATCTGCCATCCGTTGCAGTGGAAAGAAAGAGCCACCAGATGGCACAAAACACTACACATTCAAAATCGAACTCCTAAAAGTTGATTAAGAATTGCACGATTTTGGTTACTGAATAAAATGGCAAAATAATACCATAAACATCGCCTTATACACTGTGGTTTCAAAACACAACTTAACCGAGTATTAAATTTCTATGAATGCAACAGCTCTTTATGCCTATTCCCTTAAATGCCACTTTCAAAGGGAAGGATTTCTAAAAAGGCAGGACAGACACAAAAGGTCAGGTCCTACCAAGGTCTTTTTGGTGGACAATGGGACAAAACATTTTTCTAGTCTCTTAGACAAGTTGGTTATTCCAAGTAGGAATACCACCTTTAAAAAAATCAACATTGGAAACAAGCACTTTTCCCGTGCACAGGTCATTCATGGACTTCCAACACAGTCCAATTACTAACAACCCAATCAGAGAGACAGTAATTCTCACCAAGCTAAAGCTAGCTCTCAGCATTTTAAAAAATCACTTGTAAACTTGCTCTTTATGTAGCGATGCACAAGAAAAGAGGCTCCAGTGCTGCCAAAGTGAACTTTCATTGCTATTTTGGGAGACAGATACAATTTGTCTCATTTTTTGAAATCAGGATAAATGAAGTCAGTGGTACGCTCATTACAGCAAAAAATATGCAGATGGAATAATTTTTTTTGTCCAGTATAACAGCAGTGCAAATTAAGGAGACTCAGTTAGGTAAATTAACTCTTAGATCTGGAAAGATCACTGGCATAGGCAAAGGCTCTCCGAGGGGAAAAAGGTTAACTGAATGCATAGCAAAACCTGCATGTTTTAAATTAAAACTCTAATCCTGTCTACTCAAAGGATGAAGAAAGCACAATGAAACAGATTAGGCGACAGCAATCATATTGTATCACTGTTGCCTGGAAGCCATGTGGAGAATTTCACACTTTTGCGCTGTGTTTTAAACTCACACCACCACCCCTCAAAAAAAAATAATCTACAAGAACGTGCAGCATTAATACAGGCCAGGCTATTAGAAGCCAGCCCACATACTACGACACCACTATTTATCCTTGAGTTATCAGAGTCTCCCTAAGTACACAGACCAAAGCAGAGACTCGTGTAAGAGGGAGAAGGCTTGAAGAAGAGGCTACCAGTGCAGCCTTTTTTGTAATTGTAAATTTTGCTGCAGAATTCAAAGGACTACAGATCCATCACAGTTCCAAATCCAGAGGAAACTGGTGTCACTTTCTTGAGGCAGAAAGCGGAAAGATATTTTATTTTCGTCATTTCTGTGATCATACAAACTAATAAAACGATATCATTAAATATATATGCACATAGGTATATATTATATAGGTATAATACAAAACAATAATAGTATACCTATAAAAAATATACGTATATGTCCAAAACATACAGTAAAATTGAGATCTGCAAATGTTTTAGAAAGGATAATCCAGAAGATACTTCTTCAATGCCCTGAGTAATTATATTTCCTGTATTTCTGTCAGTGTCAAGCAGGTAATCTTAACAACTGAGGTATGTCATGTAAGCAATACTTTTCTAGAAACTCACTTGCACAACAGGAGGACGCTGTAGCGTTGTTGTGGGTTGCACTGTTGTTTGAGCCTGAGACACTTGCTTGATAATAGTAGTTGGTGTCACCTGTCGTGCAATGATCGGCGTTCCTGGAGCCTGGGGAAGAGGAGAAAAACCCAAATACATTAGTTCCTATATTTAAATATAATCTGCCTTATCTAGTATTTTGTCTCTGGATAGTTGCCATTATTACAGATACAAAAGAATGCATCTGGACCTCTATAAAACTGTGAGAAGGATTTTTAGTCTTAACTTCACGCAACTGTGATGATCTCAGTATACATATACCCATATGCACTTCTTTCTTTTAGTTTTATAAAGAATAAGGATTCTTTGGGGAAAAGAGTTCTGCATGTTAACCATATATGGTCTTGAACAGTCCTCCTCATATCAAACAGTTTTAAACTTAGTGCCATTCAGCGAGGTAAAAATATTTTTGATGAGTAACAGCCAAACTATAACAGAATTAGGAACAAAACACAAAGCCTATGCCATGTGGAAAAGCCTGTTTAGCTCCAGTTTGATCAATGGTTTCTTCAAATCACTAAAATCAATGCCTTATTTTCTGCTGTATTCTTCACAGAAAAAAAAAATTCTTACAGTTACTAACACTACAAACTAGTGCACTAACCTGCACTGTCGATATCTGCACTGGAGGAGCACTGGTAGGTGTAGCAGGACGAGGAGTCATAGTATTTTGAGGCTGAGACTGGGCATGTGCCTGTGCTTGCATCTGCGCCAAGGCTTGTTGGGGGATCATCAGCAACTGCCCATTCTCACTCCGCACGAGTACCATGCCTGGTAAAAAAGAAATTGGTCACGAAACATACATCCTTTCCAAAGACAAAAGAACATAGTTTTTTCCTTTTTTTTTTTCAATCCAAGTCAGATACATACCAAATTAATGTGCTGTTGAAGGACTACACACCTAACAAAAGTGGTTTAGAATAAAAGCAAAATACCCAGCTGCATTATCACATTTTGCATAGAACAGCTTAATTACAGAAATACTCTTTCTCTATCAAAAAGCTCAGTATGGTGTGCAGAACACAATGAGTCGTATTTGCCCCAACCAAAAAATTCCATGTGACTAGAGGTTAAAATCAACAGTCATGTAAAAGTCCCACCTGCTCTTTATTAAGAAGTTGGTTTTATGAAACCCTGCAAGTAAAATAAAATCTTGCCATTAAGCAAGATTCTTGTTAGTTCTTCTTTTAAGAGGGAAAAAATATATATAATCAAACATAGTCTTCACCATCAACAGGAACACAATTGTCTACGTTCTAAATTAATTTCCCATAACAAATTTAGTAATGAAAGCAGCTATAAAATCATAATCTTTCTCATGTGCATCTGCAACAGACTGCATTGTGCCATGCTACACCCCAAAAGAAAAATAAAATGGAGAGGGAAATGAGGCCGTCATTCCCCGCTCAGTGACTCAGATCAATACGCGTAACCCCACTGGGTAGCTACAGGGAACCAGGTTTTAACAGGCAGATTTTCAGAGGATAGTCTCTCTTTCTCGAAGGCACAAACAGGATCTGGCCAACACGAACTGTTTTCCAAGAGCTCATTCATTCCGCACGCCTCAGTCAGTCCACGAGAGCCTCAGGACCTCATCAGCTCTCAAAAAGCCACCTAGGGAAGCAAACGGCTCTCAAGATTAGTTACCCGTTCTGAGCAACAAACTCCAGGAGGAAACCTCACCATGAAAATCAAGAGGCACTACTGAAATCAGAAAGTTTTTCTTAAGTGTTGTTCAGCACATAAAAAGCCTCCGCGTGCTGCCCAACAGCACCTGGAGATGCAGACTATGCTATCTCAGACCATGACTTCTTCAAACGAATAAGCTTCTATTTGCTTTTCTATTCAGATGTGCTGAAATTTTTATAGCAACTTCTTAAACCGTTTTCTTGGACTATTTGAAAATTAGTGTTAAACTGCAAAAGTCCATATACTGATTTCTACCAAAATTAATTAAAAAGAAAACTTTGTTTTTTTCTTCACGCTCTCTACACTAACTCTTTTAATGAAGCAGAGGCACACAGAGACATTAAACTAGTTTACAGCAAAAAAGTGACTTTTCATCTGGACTTACTTAGAGGCGTTAAGGTGAGACTGCAACGTGCTATGGACAAGAGTTGTATCTAGAAACAAATATTCTCAAACTGGTTTGCTGTAGGAAAGGAAGAGGGGGAAAGCTTATTTATAATCTTGCAGACTGTAGAAATAACTACTCTTAGTTTAGCTGACCAGTGCAAAAAAAAAAAAAAACAACTTTCCAAACCATCCCAAAAAGTAAGGTCTTCTCACCTGTAAGTTATGTAGGGAGAAGCATTTTCATTAAGAACAGCAAAACCACACACCACCACCACAGCTTCCAAGACATTTATAAACCCCAATAGTGATTCCAGAGCTTGATCCTGTCACTTGCTCATTAGAACCATCACTACCTTCTCACCACCAGCCTCACGCTACAAGGCCTACTAAAAAAATCAGACAAATTAAATATTTTAAAAGACTAGAGAGTGACCTGCTACTACAACAAGCTAATTCCTGCACAAACAGAACCTGGCATCCTCTTCCAAAGTGCAAACATAAAATCTTGGGAAACGAACTCATGTTGCCCATTTTTGTCATCCCTCATAATAACGAGCTAAAGAAGCTAAACACAGAATCAGTGGAAATCTTCAATATTGTTATAATGGAAAACATTAAGTACAGTGGAAGTCTGATTAGAGGAGTATTTTCAAGTCAACATCAAACATTAAGGCTTGTTGATTACCATTTAGTTTCTAGCAATTGAAAAAGACCAATGCAACTATGTATGTCTGTGCTTTCAGCAGCCCCTAAACATCACAGAATCCTATTGACATCTCATAACACACTTTTTCTTAAAATTCACTATATTGGGGGTTGATGTACCATCCAAATTCTTTAGAGCGTTATATATTTTTTCCTTCTAGAAGCAACGTAAGAGATGCTAACTCTATAGTTTTGGGTTTGGGGAAGGGGGGTGGTTTGTTTTTAAACTTCTCTCTCAGTGCAAAAGTGAGTTATGACAAAGTGCCGACCCAAAGCAGCTCACCCGCCTGAGAACCTTCTTAGCACCAGGCCCACAGCTCCAGTCTCTGGCTCAATACACAAGTCAGGCTCAAGAATGGGTCTGTACTACACATTTGTGCCCTGCAAAAGCACAGCCACCCCTGGGGACACCAGGACCAGCCACTCTTTGCTCCCTAAAACATCATTGAGAGAAGAGAGAGAAGACCCCTGAAGAGCAAGCGCATCGGCTGAACAATGAAATACTCTCCCTGAGCTACACGAAGAATTAGAACATGCCTACACATTAACATAGCACAACTGCTGAAACAGACACCTGAAAAGCGTATTAATGGGAGCTTCAGAAAACATATCAAGAAAGTTCAATTTTTAGAAGCAGACAGACAAAACAATCATTTGTAATTCAAACCCTGACTCTAAGCACTATCCTGCTATATTTCTAACTATGGGAAGTCTGAACCTTCCCTCAAGTATTGAAATCATAATAAAAAGGTAATTCATACAAAGCTACATTCATATCCTTCCCTGTTTAAACAGTTCTTTTATACTGCACTCCCGTTGGATACACAGCTCTTTTCAATTGATACAGTTTCTAACACATCTGTAAGTTAGGGTCTACCACTGATGAACTTTGTTATTGCAATTCCTGTGCAGAAATTCTCGAGTGATACAGTGTATGGGCAAGTCATTTTTGGCTGAGCACTTAACCCCCCCTCCAGCCTTGTTGAGAATTCTGTAAGAAGGGAGCTGGAGCTGCTCTCGGCTTCCCTCCCTCCAGCCCAACTAGAGACTCTTTGCCAACCCAATTAGCTAAAAAAGAAACTCACTAACCCAAAACTATACCCAAGCTGGCATTAAGTGGATTTTCAGTAAAGTTCAGAAAGCTCATTGGAGCTAACTTGATTAAGAATTAAAAAGAAAGTCCCATTTATTTCATGCTTCTGAACAAAGTCACTGTAGGACTAACAGCCCCCTCTCTCCAAATACACATTAACCTTCTCTCTGCTAATTCATTTGTTGCACTAGAAAAAAGGAGGGGCTGACAGCCACACCTGTAGAAAAAAAACCCAAACATTTCTTTCTCATGTTCCAAAATTTATATTTTAAATATTTAAGTACAGATAAGTATCATAATCTCGAACTCCAATGCATAAGGGTACCAATGCTGTATGAACCAGATCAGGAATGCCTAGCAGGTACCAGAAGACAGCTGGAAGTGGACCAAGGTATCTGGCTTCTCCAACTAAATTCAGCAACATATTGAAAGTAAGGATGAAAAATATCTCTCTGTTTCAAGTTTACCATCGAAGTTTTTGTTCCACAAATGGAGGAAGTGCTATTTGAGACCAAACACCCTATAAAGATCATTGGAAATATTCATTTAGAAAAAGGTGACAACGAAACTTGGCCATTTTAAATTTCTCTCTGCCTTTTTTTTTTCCAAGAAAGTCTGGTCACGTGCACTCTAAAATCATATTCACTATTAAAAATGCAAACATTCAAGCATTCTTTCCAAGTCTCTCATTAAAAAAATAATTAAAATTAAAATTAATTACTATTTTTGTTAGAAGTTGGAGGCTTAACAGAATCTTGAAAGAGGCTCATATTTTAGTCTGAATAAACAACTCATCACAGCTCTAAATGAAGGATTAACAAAACTGAGTTGGATTGCTCCTTACACCAAAAGGACTGGTTCTCCTAACGAGTACAACAGTCATCTCCTGTGCTCTTCTTGTGGAGGCTTTCCTGGATCTCTCCTGTTTTCCAGAGTGTTTGGATGGAAAAGTTCATTACTATACAATGTAACCGCATGATTCTACACAGTGTCGTCTTTGCCTCTTGCTATTTGTATTTCCATTTGCTAATGGCACTTCCATTTACAAAGTGTTATGCTTTGGGGGTTTTTTTGTTAGTTGGATTTGGGTTTTTTTAATTAATAAAACTTGCAAAATCACGCACTGGAATAAAAAGTGAAGACCTCTAGCCATATGTCATGTCAGAAAAAACACAAACCAGACTTTTTTCTAATGCCTTCCTCTTCTTTCTTTCTTTGAAACATGGCTTGGCTTAGCAAAGACTAAAGAAAAAAGTTACCAGAATAATAAAGGAAGAGGAGTAAAAAAATATTTTGTAGCCTTTGCACACCACTCTGATTATCTCCGTAACTCCAGCGTTCTTGCTAGAGAACCTCTACATCCATAAAAAGGCCAAGCCAAAAGAGTTTCCTGTTTTGTTACCTGTTTTCACTGGTAAATCTAGATTAATAATATTTATAGGAGCTGGACTTCCCAATGACAGAGTTAAAATTCTCTGCAGATATAGCAGGCACCTTCAGAGGAAATACCGTGTGGCAAACCGTCGCCTCCTAACAGCCACAGCCAGCAGGCAGCCACTCAACCAGCAACGCAGCGCGGCGTCACCCTCTCTCAGAAGAAACGCTCCGTTTCTCAGGGACCCCGTTCATACGGCAGGTGACATGCCGAGAGAAATCATCTACAGTTAGCAAGCACCTAACACGAGGACCATAAAAAGGTCTGCCCATGTTCATCACTGGGTGTACCAGGATGCAAGAAAGAAACTCCCGTGTATCTGAAACAGAAAACCTAGAAAGTATCCTATCAGATCACAAGTGACACCTCTCTTTCTGATACAAATACCCAATGGAAGAACATTTAGGTTCAAGCTTACAGATTTTGCTCATTACCCACAGTGTAGCTCATGGTCTGATCCAGGTCAATTCAGAACCATTACTAAGGAACCTAGACCTTTAGTAAGTTCTTTTTTTTTTTTAGCAGCTGAGACATGACAGAAGAATTAACAGATGCATGATCTTGAAATTGCACGGAGAATACAATACTCCTTTCCAGTCTCCTGAGGAAATTCTTTTCTTAAAGTAAAGAAGTAACTGAACTTTATTTCCAGAGAAAAACTTAGGGTCAGAGACAACTGTTAGGCAGCAAAGAATGACCTTCAATACACACACGTTGACGTTCAGAAAGAATGTCCAAGCCTGAAAGAATAACTAGAGGATTGATGCTTCTGGTGTAGGAAATTAAAGCCCTTACAAACATCTCTAGAAAAGAGGGTTATTGATCATGAAGTCCACCTATTTTCAAGTCCTAACTAGACTTGCCAGGAAAGTTCACTAAGAGGTTATCTTAACGCCAACTGCTTTAGCTCTCAAGTACGTACTCATTTGTGGCAAGATGCTGCAAACATTTGACATGGAAAAAAAATCAGATGGTAATCATAAGCAGGCTGTGCTGTATTAGCAGAAGAAAGCTTTATTATAATGCCCCTTCTATACTGTCAGAAAAGATTCTGTTGCAACAAAAAGGAAAGCAAGTGTCTGCAAGGTTATGCAAGTTGGTATCACGCACACCACAAAAACCATACAAAGCAAAAGGGGATGAGTCAATGCTCTGTAGACGACTGGATCAGGCTATGCAGGGTCCCTGGAATGACAAAACATTTGTAGAAGAACAAAGTTTCTAAGATTTTCCCAATACAAAAAAGATAATATACCGAAGACACAGCTGGCGAAAATGATAGCTGCCTATACAAACTACAGAAGAACTTTCAGCAGAAGTGATATATATGATAGCATCCCTTATTACAGAAAAGGAAATGATAACCTGGTACCAACATCAGCGCTGTCCAACAATCCACCATTCCTCTTCTGATAACTGACCTGCCTGGAAAAGTTCTCACGCCATAGAAATGAAAGGCCAGGAAAAGAGGGAAGAACCTGCCGAAGTCTACTAGTCCACTGCAGCTGCATGAAAATCTGAGTAATTAAGGGAATCTTCCTTAACATAAAACATCTTCTGGCAGGTTTAAAATTATTTACATACGTCAAAGAAGAGCACCTGTAATAAACCAGCAGATGTGTAACAGCTCACGAAGGACAATCTATACACTAACTCATGAGAAACAGTGATTTCAAATCAAGATGAATAGCACAGAACTTTAAATGGCAACACAGATACAGATTAGATGTTATTGAAAACACATCATTTTGTACCTGATGAGAGATGTGCACCACCTCATTAGATGCACTATCTTAATTAAGGTGCTTCAAGCCTCAGGTGATCCGTGCCGCACAACAAATCCAGAAAAAATTTCTACTGGAAATTCCTTGCCGAAGTCTTGCCACTGTCAATGATGCAGGCTCTTGAGTTTCATGAAGAAATGTGGTTGGTTTGTGACATCTATAAAGGTGTCTTAGCTCCACAAGGATAACCATAGTGCTTAGGGAGAAGTCTGTGTAGTGCAGGTGTTGGCTCCTGCAAAGCAGCCAGTTGAAAATGAACCCACTCCACCATTACCTGTGCCTTCACCTGCTCCAGAAGCGCTTGCACTGCACTGGCACAGGTGAGCTCAGCCCCTACAAACACAAGTTAGGAGCAGACACGGTCCCTGCTGAGCTGCAGGTCTACGGGCCATAAAACTGCCGGGTGGTGAGGGAGCTGGCCAGCCCACCGGAGCATCCCGAGATCCTGTACCAGACCCCTCGCCTCCTGCGGCAGAGTAACAGGCACCCTAAAGCAATGAATGCCGAAGTTTTGCACACAGTTGGATTGAGAGCGCAGAGCACACGCTATGCTGAACACACCTTAAAGGTGCCTGTTAAATGTTCAGCTCCTGTTCTGCTTCAGGTGAGCTACAACTTTTCACAAGAAACCAGGGCTGCCAGGTGTTGCTTCAGAGCGCCTCTAATACAAAGTGCTCGGAGTCTCCCAACAGGCACCAAACTTCACACCCCAGTGAAGACTGGCACGGCACAGAGCTTTGGACGAGAACTTACTACACAGCTATAGAAGCACATCGCTCCTTTCACTTTTCAACTCATGTCACGCTGGAGTAAAATCAAATTTTACCCAAATACAATGCCTAAAAGTTTTGGTAGAGCATTAGTTTACCACACCATTCTACTTCATTTGCCTATCTCCACTCCCCCCACGTGCCCAACCTGCACACACAGATCACAGACCATAACTAACGGTTATGGTCTGGGAAATGCTAATTCTTGAACAGCTGATCTACAAGTACTGCAACATAGATGAAAGATATGTTCTCAAAAATCATCAAGAACCCTGACTGCAGCGCACAGAAAATGTATTTTGTACAGACCAAGTACACAAGTTCACATTATGAAAAATTGCTTTTGTTTTTTCTTACTAAAGAGTCAAAAGGCCAAAGAGATTCAACTTTGTAGCGGAAGCTTTTGCTTACTCTTACTGTGCAAGAATTCGGTTTCAAACTACAGAACTCAACTGTACTGTTGTCCTGGTACAAAACGTGAAGAAGTGAATCGTTTGTAAAATATTGATTCACGAGACTTTTAAGAATAGAGTTAAAGCAATAATGTTGTCCTGGAGTACCAAAAAGCCACTGTATTTAACCGTGATCCCATATGGAAAAAATCTCAGTTGAAAAGGTGTGCAAAAAGTCTTCTGGGAAATAGGTCATTTTATATAGCAACAATTGACAAATGCTGCAACAATGTGACTTGAAACTATTCTGACTTTTCTGGAAAGCGACATTCCTTGAAAGTGTGTTAACGTTCCTTTCTAGTCACGCACACAAAGCCAAAACACCAGAATACTCTTTCAAACTGCAACACAATCATCACACGAATCTGTCCTTAGCCTGATGCAGAAAGAACTAAGAAAAACATTATGAAGAGCTAAACCAATTACTTTAATTATTGATCTCGAAGTGATTCAGATTTAGCTCTGCCATTAATTTCAATATACTTACATCAAAAAGCAATGCAGTTATACCAAAATCAGATTTGGTTTTGAGAAAGGAAGACACAAAATAAAGTGTCACTAATTCCTTTCATCTGTTATGCTAAACAGGAGATTTTAAAACTCAACTAGTCTTTGTTTCTGGCAGTTTGCCTGTACCAAGGCATATCAACACTAGTGCTGTTCAAGCACCTGATGAAATGGGAATGGGCAAGCTCCTTTGCATTTACCGCAGTCTGTACACAAACACTTGAGGAGGAGTAATGCGTTAAATCCACGCTATCTTCCTTCAGAAACCAACACCCTAAAACAACCAAGTACATGAAAACTCTAAACCACCCATTTCTTTAATGTCCCCACTGTGACTGCCCTGCTCTAGGTATATACCCTCAGTGATTTTAGCAGTGAAAAAAACCTTTGCTGATGCCACCTCTTCAGCGGAGCTGTGGAGAGCCGACGTGGGACAATGCCACCGCCCGACAGCTACCCGGGGCAGCCTCGGTGGAAACGTCCCTTCAAACCCGCCTCTGCATTACAGAAGTTACACTGCTTTGAGAATATGACAAACACTACACCTCAAATACCAACAATCACCATGGACATGACATTACACGTCATTTGGCTGATAGCAACATTTATTAAGTAGCATTGCTTTTTCAGTTAGTCCGAACACAGAAATAAAAGTATTTTCACACCTGTAAGCTTGAATGCAGAAAGATTTTAAACAAAATCAAGTCCAGTTTTGATTTTTACTAACCATCAAGTGCACAGTCCTGAGTAATGACTAAGCTTAATGACTGGGTATGACTAACACTTATAAATAATTAGTGCCTTCTCTCCCCCTCCCCCATGGAGGAGAGGGAAGAAAAGAAACCCAAATGATATATTGGAAAAATAGGAGAATGAAAGGAAATGAGCGGTTGAAGTTCATGGCATGAACACTTGCCTCTTCTTCCGTCCACCCTTAATACTACTGCAAACATGACTGCACATATGTTTATTAAAAACTAACAGCTCCTCCTGCTTTTCTACGAACTTCTGCAGAGTTTAGCCACTCTCAGCCTTCCTCCTCCGGATGTCTTCTTCTGACCTCCTCTGCTGACCCCTCAGCAGACGCTCTGCTGGTCACCTCCGTCACCTCTTTGGCCACAGGAGCTGCAGCTCCCCAGTGCTGCTGCTTGAAGCGGGTATTTCTGACTCATGTGAGTCCAACTGGTCCCACTCGCTGCACCACCACTCGCGCTGAATGCACCTGACGTTATTACATCCTGTGAGAGGCACTAAATTAACCCTCCCTTAGAGAAATATTTGATTAATAAACTGAAGGACAGCGTGAAGACAGCTTACTAGAGCCTTGCTGCCCCCTCAAACCATTTAAGAAAGACTAGAGCATGGCACACACCTCATTGCTTTGCTGCTGTTTATACTCTGGTATCTGGAGCACCCATTTCTCAACCGAATCTATACTGGTTATCTGTACAGAGTCTATCCAGCATGGCCTTTTTTCTGTACAAAAGTCCTGTGATGGCTTTTAACAGTTGAACTACTCTCAGAAAGATATATCAATCAAGTTATAATAGTGAGTTAGACCATTTTTACTAGAGACTTACTGATTCGATACAAACCTCAGAACAGCCATGCTAGCCATGCAGAATAACACTACATACTGATGCAAGTTTTATGGCACTAGTTGCCTAGGTACTGGTTACAATGTGGTACTGAAAAAAATAGTTTGGTAATGGGTTTTACGGAAAAAAAGCATCAAAATTAAAAGATGCATGGTGTTCATAATTTACAGTTCTAATTTATAAACAGAGTTCTACACTCACAAGAAGTTACTCCATTTTTAGCAATAAACTTTTCCAAATCTCACAAAATGAGCTTGGCAACTGAGTCAAACCCTGCACTAAATCCTGTACAAATACACAGTAAAAGGACTGTCCCTGGGTAAAAGGATTTATAACCTATTTATGCACTTTGCTGAGAATCAGACTTTTATGTGCAAAGTATAGCTTTCTGATCACCGGTAACACAAGTACAGAAACTCATTTTTTTAAAACGTTATTTCTAGCCTGACAACTGTTAAAGCCAAAGATTATCTGTTTGCACAATGCCTTAAGGCAGCTCCGTGAGGTGCTGCACTTTGCCTGTACAGATCTCGCTGCACAGAGAGGACACAGCTCTATCATTTCCTTACGATTATCAGGTCTGTCTTGATTATTGACAATCCATACCATTATACAGTGATGATAATCAAGGTTTTGCTCTCACCAAAACATACTCCAAATTTGCGGTCTTCAAACCAAGATGCTGCATTTTAGAAGTAACCCATATAGATTTCCAGAGATGGAAAATTCATTTAGCTCACTGAACACAGAAACACCATGCAGCTTCTAGAGTAGCAGAGTGCAAAAGGGCTCAAAAGAGATAAATCACTCACTTCTTGTCATTGACCAATAACTTTGATCATAGTGATACCCCAAAATTCCAGAAAGACCACAATTTGAAGGATTGATAGGCAAATGAAACAAATCCATACATGCTCCTTCAAATGCTGTTGGGAACAACAGTATTTTCCATAAAAGAACTCAACAATATATAGTCAAACTTAATAGCTTTAATAGCTTAATGGAATGACGATTATACACCCATTAGAGCCCATCACTTAAAGGGGCACCCTTTCCAGATGTGCAAAACGAGGCATTGGTTTGCCTCATGACACTCATTTTAACAAAAACAACCAAAAAATCCCTCTCACACAGCTCTGTGAGTCTTAAGTTCTTTGGGGTACAACGCTAAGCATGCAGGATTCCTCAGTTATGAAAGTTGCAATAAGAACAAACACAACTTTCAGTCTGGCGACATATGGCAGCTCTGATGTAGCAGATTTCAAATAAAGCAGAATGTTCCTTTTGCTGATGCATGATTTGAACATAAAATCCACCCCTCACCCAGAAGAGTTCTGCAGAAGAGATCCACAGTTATCTTTCAGAAAGAGATACCACTTTACGTGCCAAGTATAGGACTCCCAAGCTCTAATCTTGGCAAAATATCGATTCCCTCATGGCCCTGGGCAAGTCAGAACTTCTCTAACTTGCTCTTTCCCCCAGCTCTAAAGCAGAGCTCATACTACTTTATTTACCAACCACACAGGCATGTTGCAAGGATTAAATTTTGTAAAATGCTTTGAAAGTAAAACATGCTATAAGCAGCCTCCTATTATCATTGTACATTACAGACATTATTTTTAACAAAATACAGCCATGCCAAAACAGTTAACAGGCATAATATTGGCAGTGCATACAGCATACAGGGAAACTATAATCAGGATATGTTTGAACTCGCTTGCTAGTCAGTGAGAAATAGAAACAACTACATTCCACTACTTCATAGTATTTTTTCTGTTCCTTTCCATATTTCTTGTATTATGGAAATCTGTAGATTTACTCATCTATTTATACTCCTAGTTACTTTAGGCACTTCTGGGATACATGTTTCAAATACAAAGTAACCCAAAGGATGCCACACTCAGTATGAACAAGTAACACAAATAATTTTACTACAAAAAGATTATCTGGTTCTTCCCAGCCTGACATCTTTTCTCCTTTTTTCTGTCCACTCTCTTTTGCCCGACAGCCTAGCACCCCAGCTCCTTACTGAAGGAAACTAAAGCACTCCTAGTGGCAGTTAATTTTCAATGACTCCAGCTCCAAAAAGTACAACTGCTCAAGTCAAAAAGACCTGAATCCATGCTTTAAATTAAGCAATCGGGTAGTTTTCCCATCCTAAAGCCACTATAATCAAGGCCTAAGTCAGAATATTTCTTGGATAGCTAACACAAGCTAAAAATCATCAGTTCCTACAAAATTTAAGCTTCCATTTAACACCAAGTGAAGTTCCCAGGCTCTACAGGCCATGAAGAAAAACACTGAATGTGCAGATAGATGTAGTCCATCCTCCAGGGTCTGCAGATGCACAGCACCAATGTTGTCCCAGGTATCCTTTACTTCTAGAAAGCATCAACTGTAAGTTTAAACCAACTGCAGAGGTCACTTGCATTAGTACTGTTCAGAACTCCGGAACATTCAATTTTTAAAGAAGCCCCACCAGTTTCACAGTTGTGAAACGGCCCATCTCATAGTCACTACAGAAATGGCACAAAACATCCCTAGAAAGCAAGCAATGAAGAAGTCTAGTCTCATTCCCTATCATCAGCTACTGGCAAAGCCAACTGAGTTTTGTGAAATAAAGAAGTTTTATTATTAGATACAAAGCAAACCAAATCTGTGATAGCAGTTCTACTACAGCTGCACAATAGCATTACTGACTGCTAAGAAGAATACTGACCATGATCACAGAAGTGAAAAAATTACATAAAGACAAACTCTTCTATCCGCAATCTTCAACCAGGACTGAGTGTCACAGAATCTTGTTTATTCAGGGGAAAAAAAAAAAGTTAGTCTTTAGGATCAACCTAGCGAATTTTCATAAGTACTAACATTCACTTAAAAGGTAAAAGGGAAGAAAGGAGGAGGACAGGGGGAAGTGAAGGTTTCCAGATTTCAGTTTCACCGAAGCTAGAAGAGAAAACTGTCCAGACCTACCAGCTCTATATTGTTCTTACTGTATACCTACAGCACCCTCTCCAATCCGCTCCTTTGTTTAAGCAGACACCTTAAAAGCTTATTATGAGATGCTTGTACATAAAAAGAAAGCAGAAGAGAATAACAACATCAAGCATCCGCCAAGAACAGAATACAAATCTTTGATCCCTCAAGTTGACAATACGTGTAAAGTAAGCATAAGCTTGTAGACGATGGTTTTGAAATTGTATTATAGCATTGCTTGAGAAGATAGTATTTTGAAGAGTGATTTTAAAGTGTGCAAGTTCTGTCATTTTACAAGATGATTCCACACGTGTCAGTGATGACCTCTAAGGACTTTACAAACTCTTACATCGTAAAAGATTAATCTTAGAGCATAATCTCAATTACAGCTTTCTGCAGATATTTCTGAGCATCTGTAACAGCAAAACACTGACAATGCTTTTACAAACTCATCGATTTTCCTACCTCTTACCATATTATTGTACACAACACATTTCGTATTATTGCTTGAAGTACTCCAAAACAAAGAATACAATTTATTTTCAGTCACAGTTTCAAAAGATGTTGCATCTTTCAAGTAGCACTGCATAACTTGTGTTCCTGCCCCCTAGAAAATGATCTGATGATATTTTCACATCTTTACTAAGAAGCTATAAATAGGGTTATTTTTGGACCTTTATTACCCAGATCTGTCCAACTGGACTACAAAGTTCCAAACGGGCTCCTGAAGAAAAGACTAACCTCAACAGCCCTCGTCCTCAAAGATGTCAGTAATGGAAAACCATTATTAATGCACAGATGTTCCCAACAGTCCAGTTTCTTTGAGAAGCAAGATACCAGAATCCAGTAAGGTCACAATAACTACGGCCCATTAACTCTTTGAACACCTCTAATTTCATCAGTTGATGTTTGTTGCACAATTGCCATGGTGCAATATAAAGCTTTATTCTAAAAGTAATATATTTTAAAGAGTGTTGATTGAACTATCTTCTACACATTTTATATAAGAAAACATTTGAAACCTTTCAAGGTTTCTAATTTTCAAGTCTCAGGTTAATAACAGTTACTGATGTTTTATATTCTACTTTCCACAAATGTGAAACTGTAACTGTATTTTGGAGAGCTAGAAACAGTAATTCAGGGTAAGAAAATAACTATAAAACACATGCTGCTTACTGGTCAAACCTTCCATAAGAATGTTCTTTACAAGTGTTCGTAAATCTTGGTGTAAAAAGCAGTATGTGCAGTGTACAATCTCAAGCTATTTCATGCACTAAGTCATGCAAACTCTTATTAGCATACACTACTCACTTTTAAAAACATAAAATTGTGCATGCAAATTCGGTGCATACAGTAGATGAACAGCATACAAGCACTGCAGTTGCCACTCCATGCTACCAAACTGCCTTTAAAAGTCTGGCCTGTGACACTGTAATGTAAAATACAATTTCAAGAACAGAGTCATCTATTCTGCTTTCACTGTGAATGTATATGTCCTCTGCTAAAGATTAAAGCAGTCGCGTGTGGCTAGACTTCCAGAGGTGCTTAGCCCTTGCACCTGTGAGATGTTTGCAAGAGCTCAAGATCCATCAGCTCTTAAGTGTTCTGTAAGAAATGCTTTATGCAAAACATTTTCAAAGTTGGCTACTTTCACAAGGTATAAAAATGCAAACCAAAGCAATTTCAAAAAGAATCTGACCCACTAAAAAAAAATCCTTTCCAATATTAACTCTATCTCATCAAGCAAGAGCCCAATTTCCAATTTCTATGTATTCAGTCATGTAGACTTGCTTGTTTTAAGAGTCAGGCTGTTCTTTTGAAGTTATAAATATTTTTAAAGTGTAGGACAGACAAGAAAAGTGCTTAATAAAAAACCTCAAGTGTTTAGAACCTATATTGTTTTATTTTGATCTATCGAGACCTCCGAAGGAGCAATTTATGGTCCAATTACACTTAAGGACTGGCAACGCTGCTTTTAAGAGCAACACATTTCAGTATGCTATGGCAGTCTGAAAACATCAGCTACCTGGAAAAAAGGTCCCACTGGACTCAACAGTAGTATTTTTCCCATAATCAGGTTCATAATGCAGTATTAGTGAAAATGTAGGTATACATGGCAATAGACTGTAAACCTGAAAAATCCTTTGATACACTGTGGCAGTAAATAAATAAACAAATAAGGCTTTTCCAGCCTATCAATTTACAAGCTTCAAATTAAGCACTGGGATTTCAAGGTCTGCATTTTACTGCCATTTTTCACATTAGCAATGTCTGTCATTCAAATTACTCATATAGGAAATAATCTTCTGCACAAAAAAATGAGGAATATTTATGCCGGTTAGAACTTAAGACACACAGAACGTCTGACAGACTTCATCAAACTCCATGGCATCACATACCATAAATAGTACATTACACAAAAAGGTGGTGCGTAGTAACAGAGCACGGTTTCTGATCGACCTCATGTGACAGGTGCACTGCTTTAAGGTTGGGCAGGAGTTTCAAGAGATGTATTTTTACAAAGACCAATTGAAACAGATGATACACAACCACCGCTGATTTCATTCGGTACTACTAGTAAAATTTAATTAGCTGCTCTTTGTATACTGCCCTGAAAACAGTGAATAGTAAGAATACAGCTATTACTGCATATTATTAAAAAGACAGGAAGCTATGTGTAGGTTCACACAAGTATTTTCAGTTAAAAATGAAATTGCACACAAGTACAAGCCTGGTTCAAAATAACAGCAAATATATAACCTTAAATCTCCAAACCTAGGATATTTAAGGAGGGACAGAACAGTTCTCAGGAAAGAAATGTTTCTCATCCTGCTTTTTACTCACCCGCTGAGTTCAGGACTAGCTTCCTTGTCCAGAGATGCTCAGCACTAAGCATGAGACTAGCTACTACAAAAGCTGCAACCCTAGACACAACAGGGTGAGGTAAGGACATAGGAAGACTGCCTTTTGTATCAGAACTCCAGTGACTAAAAAGATCATCAAAACCTCACAGATTTGAAGCTTATAAGTCAGACTTTGAAGGTATTTAAAGCAAAAGAAGGTAGTTTTCTTGTGTTGTATCTGCTGCTTCTCTATTCATAAGAGCTGTGTGGTACTGGGGGCATGCAGGGACAGAGAGGGAACTGAACAGCACATGAAGGTTATATGAACTACTGACAAAACTGCCTTAAAAGTCAAAACAGTTTACGTGGAAATGAAATAGCGACATTTCATTTGATGATATTCCATTGTCACGCTTTGGCAGTTTGCAGCTTCATCTACACTCACATTGTAACAAAGATACTAGGCAGAATTATTTTCAAATTATTACTGCTGAAAAGACTTTTTGGTCACCCAACATCACGTGTTAAGTAGCGGAATGCTACTACTCTACTCCTCAAAACCAGACAATTCTCATTGTTAAATGTAACACTTCTTCCACAATTCACAATTAAACAGCAAGAAATCTTACTTGGATACCTTCCTTCCTGCAAGAAATACACTTTCAAAACAAAACTCTTCAATCCTCTTACTTACCTGGTGGTAACTGAAAATTCTGGATGTTAGTTGGATTCTGAGGTGGCTGAGGCAAACGAGGCGCTAAAACTGTAGGAGTCAAAGTTGCTCTGATTCCACTCGTAGTTGCTGTTGGAGTCCTCGGCAGACTTTGTGTCACCGTATTGGCAGTGCCTTTAGCCATTCCTGTGGGGGTGCCAGGAGCCGCAGGAGGTATCCCACCAGGATTGGGAGCAACATTGGAGAGCCCAGCTTGCATAGTTTGCCCAATAATCATGTTACCCCCTGTAGTACTGGGCTGGCCAGCAGTAGCCAGCGTCTGCTGTTGGGATACTGCCTGGACTATAGTTTTAGGAGACTCAGATTTGATGACCTGTGTGGCGGGAGCTGCTGGCACAGTGGAACCAGACTGGCTGTTCACAAGCGATGTCTGGAGGGAAACTCCAGCTCCCACAGTGGCTGTAGCAACAGCAGGAAAACTCCCCACACTGATGGTTGAATTGATCACAGTATTGCTCCCATTCTGAGTGGCTGCACCAGCTGCAGCTACTGTGGGTCCTGCTGTATGAATCGGTGGCCTCACAAGCGTTACTGTAGGCGCCCCAGTTCCAATGCTCGGTGGTGGCTGCGAGGAGATAACTGTGGGCGAGGAGGAAGATGCAGAGGACGCAGCAGTATTAAGGAAAGAAGTCTGGATGACAGTGTTGGAAGCTGACGGCAAAACAGCATTAACAGTATTTCCTTTCCCCACAGATCCAGGTCCATTGTTAACAAGAGGGGCAACAGCAGGTGCAGAAGCGGGGTTAGCAGTCACGGGAGTCCCAGCAAAAGCAGCACCTCCTGTATGGTGAGAGTTCATCACCACATTACTCCCATTCAAAGTTTGCACTGTTGTGGTCCCAATCTTGCCATTCCTGGTGGACAAGGCAGTTGCCATGGTGCTGATAACCACCGATTTGCCCTGACTGAGGGTCCCTGGAGCAGCAGTGACTTCAGATCCTCCTGCTGCTGCAGTGGTGGTGCTGGTGCTCGTTGTGGTGGCTCCATCCAGAGCTGAAGTCTGGGACCTGGTGTTATGATTAATAACGCCCCCTTGCACTCCTCCTGCTCCTGAAAAACAACAACAAGGTTAATCAGAGAGAATAAGCAAGAAGAGAAGTCCAGCAAAGACAGAAAGTTCTCCCTCATCACCAAGTCATCTCCATCTCCCAGGCTACCTGCCTGGAGCCAAGAAAACGGGACGAAGCACAAACTGAAGGCGGCTTTGAAGACATTATCTTGAAGCCTCCAATTTCCCGCCCAAGACTGAGAGATCCAATATTAATTGTAACACCCCTGCTTTCAACGCCACAGTAAGACAAACAGGGAAAACAGATTTGATATGAACCAAGGGAAGGGAGGACGAAGATCACCTTAGACCTCTTTCCCATTCTAGAGCCTGCCATCACATTTAGCAACAGGACTGCAACTGCATGGAGGGAAAAATGGCAATGGAAGACACGTTAGTAAGACATATTCCCTATAGCCAGCACACATTACCCTCTAATCCTTTCATCTCCTACAGAGTAAGTCAGTTAGATCAGGAGGCTCAACAACAGCAAAATATGAAAAAGTGAAAGAAAAACATCGGGCTGCTGAGATAAGAAGTACTGCAAGGCCTGGAGTAGGTTACCACAAGACTCTTCCACTTTATTACAGAATTTGTTCTTTGGATCCGAAGTTACCTCAGCCAGAGACAGTTAAAAATAAATAAATAAAAAGCAAAGCTGGTTTTGAGAAGGGACAAGATGATGTAGCTTCTTATCCTGAATAGTCCTCATGCCCCTTGGTGAGGCCTGGTGCTATCACAAGCACAACCACACGCAGTCCAGGTCCTGGCCCTAAGGAGACAGAAATGGGGAAAGAANAATATTCAGGCAGGCAGATATGGGGGGGAAGCATTTTGAGGGACTTCCTCCCCTTGAAATCCCCCCTCGCTTCCTCCTCTACAGGAAATAGGTGTCATGATTAATAACACCCCCTTGCACTTCAGCAACAGAGAAGGGGGAGGGGAAGGAGCATTTCCACAGACAGCTAGGGCGGCATTATCAAGAGGGAATCCCCCCCATAACCTCCACCCCTGGGGAGGGAAGGGGAGCAGCCGGGGACGGCATGGGAGGCACGGCCGTTAGCAAGGGGGTGGGCTCTGCCGCCCTCGGCCCCCCCAGACGAAGGGAGCCCCAACACACTNGAAGTTACCTCAGCCAGAGACAGTTAAAAATAAATAAATAAAAAGCAAAGCTGGTTTTGAGAAGGGACAAGATGATGTAGCTTCTTATCCTGAATAGTCCTCATGCCCCTTGGTGAGGCCTGGTGCTATCACAAGCACAACCACACGCAGTCCAGGTCCTGGCCCTAAGGAGACAGAAATGGGGAAAGAATAGCGACAGACAGATACTGAGATGCATGTTATAAGGGTTAAGGAGATCCTCCTAGAAGAGCTTCATTAATCATGACAGAAGGTCTGTAATATCTTCTTACACTTCAGCAACAAGAAAGAAAGAAAAAATAAATAAAAATAGGGGGAGGGGAAGAATTGCAGAGAAATTCTGGGGAGACATTTTTTTTTAATTCCCCTGAAAAACAGCTTCCCTCCATTCTCATGTAGCGAGCCTTTAGTCTCAGCCTTCGCACTATTCCCCTACAATCTTCACAACATGAAGAGGGGGAATATTCCCAANAAGGGGGAGGGGAAGGAGCATTTCCACAGACAGCTAGGGCGGCATTATCAAGAGGGAATCCCCCCCATAACCTCCACCCCTGGGGAGGGAAGGGGAGCAGCCGGGGACGGCATGGGAGGCACGGCCGTTAGCAAGGGGGTGGGCTCTGCCGCCCTCGGCCCCCCCAGACGAAGGGAGCCCCAACACACTCCGGCAACAAGGGCAGGAAAAGCAGAGGGGACCGGCAGAGTCACGGACGGGCTCTGCCGGCGGATCCTGCGGGAAGGCTGCCCCCACACATGATAAAACACCCTCTCGTAAGCAGAGGCGAGGAGGGAAAATAAAGGGGAGGGAGCAGAGGCGCGGATACACACCGAGGGGGCATGATGAGGGGAGGCTCTCCCCCAGATGATCGATACCACCCTTTGCACTCCCGCTCCTGCCACAACGAGAAGGAGGAGAGAGGGAAAAGGGGGGAAAGCAGTGAGGGAAGGAGCAGCCGGCGCTGGGGAGTGGGGGGAGGGGAGGGCCCCTCTCCCTCAGAGCCCCCCACCCCTGCCCATGTTACCTGCTTTTGTGATCTCTGGGGCACTCAGTCCCATCTTGCTGCCGCTGCTGCTCTCTGTTTGGGCATTAGCATTGCCTCCTACTACTACTCCTCCAGGG
>VXBO01007935.1:753406-764271 GCA_013400135.1 Rhinoptilus africanus
TGTCACACCCCGCCGCCGTTAACCCTTGGGGGGAGCCAGGCCGGGGCTGCCGGCGGGTGCGGGGGGGCCCGGCCCGGCGCTGCCCCGGGTGGGCACGTCCCGCCGAGCGCCGGCCGTACAGTAGGAAGCCGCACTTTGACCCGCTTGTGCAACTGTCATAAAGGAAGTAAATATTGTTAAAGTAAAAATACAACCTGCCTTTTAATAAATGCTCTCTTTCGCCAGGCGCTGTTTCCCCAGAAAACTGAACTATTGGGACATTAGCGGAAAGATAAATGGTAGCGTGTTGGTAAGTTTTAAGCTTAAAATAGCATCTCCTATTTCAGTATTATAAAACAAGCTTTGCCTTCAGGTGTTGGGTGGAATTGGAGGCCGGAACTGTGCGGCAGCGGGGCCGACTGGGCACCTGCTGATGGCCATGCCCAGGATCCCCTGGCCCCAGGAGAGCTGAGGGAAGGTGGAGGCTTGGAAGAAGAAGAGCTATGAGTTACCTGCGAGGAGGGATTGCTTTAAATAGGTCAAAGTATTTTCTACTGAGGGTTGCCCAAACATGGGTGTCAACGCTTCCTGCATCACGTATTTGTGGTGATCGCTTCACTTGCTGTACTGTAACGTGAATTGAATTGCTCTGCTCGCCAGTTTGCCCGGGGAGCGGTGGGAGCAGCGCTGAAGTGCTGTCCCATGCCTTACCCTGTTCCCAGATACACCAACATGTCTACAAGGGAGAAGCTGTTTGCCAAAAGCTTGCATAAACATAAAAACCGATAGGTATTTGTTCTTAACATATAGGCCTTGAATAATAGCGTGAGTAAATATCGTTAAATAAAGTTTTAGACATTCACAGTTCATGGTAAGGGATGTTACTGTTTTAGTTTCTCATGGCCTCTCACCTGTGGTAGAGTTTGGCTGATGAGTAAAAATGACCAGGCTGAGCCTTTCCTGAGGCTCCAATCATGTCACAGGGTGGCACCCCGAAGGGGGACTGTCGAGCTCCTCTGAGAAGTTTTACATTAATCTTTTGTGCTCCAGTGTTTTGTTCTCTGCAGCTTTTCTCAGTCATCATTTGAAACTCAAGGGAGAGAAAGAAAACGCCTTTTCCTTCACTATGACTTTTAACTTCCATTTTATCAATTTTTGCCAAATTTTAAAGCTGCAAAGTAGCTGCAATTTTACAGCTGTCACTGTAGGTCATCTTGCCCATTTCTTATGAGGGAGAACCACTGCTTCAAGCAGGGTACTCCCAACCAGTTTGCTGCTGCCACGGTTGAGCACATAGCTAGTTTTAGCTATGGTGAAAAGAATTTCTATCTACCAGCAGCATGCCAAAGAACTAGCCAGAACAGGAGTCTGGTCATGTTCCCGAACCAGGGGAAGAGTTAATCTGCATCTGTGGCTCAAATGATTGATTAAGAGTAAAAAAGCTTGACTTAAGCCAAAGCAGGCTGAAGGTGCGGAGAGGCTGCAGGTCTGTCTTCCATGGCACCCGAGTGGGAGCAGCCCAGCGCCGGGCTGTGGGACAGAGGAGTGATGGAGGAAGGGACAATGACGTGAGAGATGTCTGAAATCACCAAACGGCAGCAGCAGTCAGCGCGAAGGGTCAGAGCAGCCTGTATTCTGCTGCTGCTCACGTCTGCTAGCTCAAATGTAGTTTACAGTTGCATACAAAACTAGCAATAAAAACCTAGAAATCTTCATGTCCTTGTTCTAACACTCCTTAGTGTACCATATGGCATATCTACCATATTAGGTAAACAACTTCACAAAATTACAAGAGATTCATTACAACTTGTGCATTACAAGTGTGTAGGATTCATTACTGAATAATTTATCTTTTCATACTTTCTGCCTTTTGTTTGACATCGGAAGTAACTTTCTGGACTGGATTCTTCAGGACTGGGATTCCAGCTCCTCTTTACTGTACTGCTCACCTTCTGTTTTGAATGTGACAAAAGAGCAACTTGCATAAGAATTCTAGTAATGGATTGCTGCTAATTTTTGGCGTTGGTGTAGAAATAGTCAAACTCAATATACAGGGAATGCTACATATTTTACCCTTCAGCAGTTGCATCAAGATTTTGAACATACAGGTACATGTGGATTCTCTTTCGTGTCAAAGAGTAGAAGACAGCAGGAGCTATGCAGGAAAAATGAAGGACTGTCAGTTCATTTTAGGTGTTGCTCTTTCCTGCCTCTTTCTCTGCTCCTTGCCCAGCCACCCATCATTTAAAATGCTGAAAGGTGGGTTCTAACCAGTAATATCTTGATTCCACAAGTTCAGTCACACAAGATGACAGAATCCATACAAATTTTGCATTTATTTTGAAAGCTTCACTGTGCTTGTAGCCGGTATCCCACCCCCCCTTTCTGCCTTGTACCCCGTTTCCTAAGTTACAGGAACAGAGACAGACACATTCTTTGTGCCTATGCCCCTATCCAAATCATTCGATAGCCCCATGGCACCCCTTTTTTTAAGCAGAGGAGTTATTTAAAAAGAGGATTGTGTGTGTGCCTGAATATACACGTTTTACCTCAACAATAAGAAATATCAAATGAAACTAACTGGCCGAAAAGTTGGTAGAACTTTCAGCGTATGTACAATACGTAAGTCAAAATGCAGATTCCTATAGATTTGAACTGGAAGAATAATCACATGTGCAAACATTTCTGAAAGTCATCTTCAGATGACAAAAACGGCTAAATTACTTTCCCTACTCCATAGTTCATAGTCTGCCAAATGCTCTTACCAAGCCTTATGGGATGATAGCATTCCTCAGAGCAACCTGCCTAATCTTAGTGACGTTATAAAGAAAACAGACACGAAAGACACCGAGCTGGAAAGCCAGTGTAGACAGAAGAGGTATGGAAACATCATCATTTAAATAAAAAAAAAAAATAAAGAAATCTAGTAAAGGAGGTTTGTTTTGGTTATAATGAAGTGAGATTGTATCTAAGCATTTTATGGATTTGGAATGCAAGAAGTATGTAAGTAAGATTTTGCCAAGTTTTTCTTTTAATGACTTCTCTGTAATAACTGATTAAAATAAATCATGCTGTAGCTTCTTTACTGAGCTGCCTCAGACGTAATGAAAACACAGCACGGAAGGCTATTATACAAGTTTTTTTCTGAATTCTCCAGCAGTCTAAAATAGTTAGGGATATGATTCCAGACTATAGGTTACTTTCTTACACTACCTAAAATAAATTCTCACTATCAGAGACAGAGTTCAAGGACTTGCCCCTATTCCTTTAATGAGCTTTTACTCATTTTTGAAACTCCAAACAAATCCAATAACTCAATTAAATGTGGGATGTGTTCCCACAGTTGACAGAAGAAACTAATACATGTTCTGAAGAAAGTCAGACGAATATTTTCTCTCTCAAAAATACAAGATGGGGAAAACTTCCAATCCAAAGGAAATGACACACCCCCATGGAGGGCCAAGTTTTTTATGTCAAGTTGTTCCTTCTTGTCAGTTTTGTCTGTATGAGGTTGCGTGCAATACTCTTCCATTACCACAGAAGTATAACCACATTGCCAACGCTATTACTTGATTTCCTAGCTAGGACATAAAACCCACCCATGTGTGTAAACTAACCATTTATTAACGACCAGACAAAATGGCAGGCAAGAAATAATAGCATCTTGTTTAGGAAAGATGATTAGCTAGGGGAGAAATAGACAATTTGGATGTTCTTGTGTCAGAAAGTCAGATTGTTTTTATGAAATTATAAAACTTGTTTCCCTTAATTATTTTCAGCAGAGCAAAAGAGGGAGCTAGTTTTGCTGCTCTGTACAGTTTAGTGGCCCAATAAGTTCACTCATTCATGACTGTTCCTTGACATGAAGCCATCCAAGTAGAATTGTATGACTTAGCAGCCTGAAGCCGTCCCTGCTACACCCTCATCCCCAGCAAGAACCCATCAAACCTAACATCCTTGTGACATTAAAAGCTGTGTGAAGTTGAGTACTGGTACGTGTGTCGGTATGATCATACAACGTGCCAGCTCTTACCCCCGTACTATTCCCAGCATTTCCACTGACTCAAAGAGAAAAAAAAATGTCTGTGCAGGCCAAGTTGCCACCTTCCTAAAGCTTTCCTGTCATTAAGAGAGCTGCCCAGAAAACAGAACTCTTGCAGTTTGACTGCTTTCAGGTGTTCTAAATTCAAACTTTTTAAATTCTGAAGGATCATCTCTCCTACAGGAGCCACACCATCCTCTTTGATATCAGGGTGGAGTAGTGAGCCACCCGCATCACACAGAGATTGAATCACTAAGTCTTGCTCTGTAAAGACCAGAGTGCATTTTTATCCTATTACAGCTCAAGATGGTTATTTGACAAGTTATTCAGTACTGTGTCACTTTGGGCTTCCAGTTCACTCTCTTGCAGATGCAAATATCAGATTAGAAGAAGATAGGGTTTTTTTCCTAACTTATAACCTCACCCTCAACTTTACTTGGGGTTCTTACTGCTTCTTCAACAACAATTAAGATTCTTCAGACCAGTTTATGCTCTGAGTTATACTTGCACAAACCTTTTGCCTTTAAAATATCTTACTAACAACTGTGCATCCCAGATGGCCTTTAGAAGTTGGGCAGAGTAAACACTGAGGATGCTGCACAGTAAAATGCAGAGTCCAAGACAGAGCTGTGGGGCTCTCTGGAAAAAAATTAAGCATGTTAATATGAATTAAGTGAGCAAATTGAAATGCCAAATCTCAAATGTTATTAAAGTTAGTTTACAGAACAAAAATGTGGTTCAGAAGTGCACTGACTAGTAAAACCCTTGTCATGCATCAAGTAATAGAGAAATGAGGTATGAAGTACAAATAGCACAAAGGCTTTGGAACAGTAAATACCAGAATTTTCAGGCGTATGTGGGAAGTGTGTACACAAATACTACAACAGCTGGGAGAAGCATGAGTTAGAACTGACCAGCCAGAGGGACACTGCTGTCTTACGTGAAGATTGATTTACAATTTAGCTTCTAAAATGTGAAGGAGATTAAATGCCAGTTTATTGTCATACAAAAATAAATTAAATTCTGAAGCTGTACTACAATCCTGTTGCTAGGAATTACTTTACCAGTCTTGGTATCTTTAACCTAAACAAGAATTAAAACCTATAAACTTTAAACTCCAAAGCCTGGTTAGTCTTATTTTAAAAAGTAAAATAACAAACATAAAGGAAGAACATCCTAGCAGATAAAACAATGACTGATAATTCACATCCTCAAAGACATTTCTGAAACATGCCTTTTAAAACAAGTCCAAGAACAATTCAAGCTCTGAGAACTGCAGCAGATGTTATGCAGGGAAAGAAGAGCATACTGCCGAGTCTAGGTAAAACGATACGTTACCTAGCTGAACAGAAAGAATCAGCATCTACTAGTCGTTTGTACAACAGGTGAGGAGAGGGAGATTCATTTCTTTGGCTCAAGAACAGAATCCACTGTGGAGAATTAATGCAAATGAGGTCTCTCAACAAAAAAACATCTAAGAAAGAAGCTCTTTCCTCTATTTTCTCAGACCAATGATGTATGTTGTCCTGTGATTTGATTTGCACTAGGAGGAACTGGGCAGCAGGGTCTTGGTTCAACCCCATTCAAGCCTCAGTGCCAATGAAATAGTGCTCAATACTAATAGCTGGAACGTGTTCAATAATTTGTAGAGAAAGAAAGAAGTACAGAGAGACAAGGAAGGAGCTCTTAAAGAAACACTGCTATGGAGCCTTCTGGAATTTTAGCCAAACCCAAAGAGTAAAGATAGATTTCTGCACAGGGAATGGTGAAATTTGCTAGTCTGCAAGATCAGGGGTCTGAAGTATGCAGTGAATACAACTTGAACTCTCCACAACATGATTCTGTTCTGAAAAGACTGTCCACAGAGCGATGTATCAGGCTGTACTCCCATCTGCTCCTTAGTTTCTCCACTGAGACTACTGTCAAGTGTACCAAGTAGGCCAGTTGTGATAGTCCACTTGGACTCTTTTCAGCCTAGAAGTGGATTTAGATCATTGGTTATCAGTGCAGCTCTTGAACCTCTTGGAAAGTTGTGCATGAAGCTAAATACACAGATTCTTACTCTCCCAGTTAGCACACAAACCTGAAACCCTATAAAATCTTTATTTGCAGACTAGTCCTTTGAAGCATTTAATCTCTCAAAGATGTTTTTTTTGCCTCATTTCTCCATTTATTATCTCCTATTCGCCTTTCAGCATGCTCTCCACTCTGCCTTTTGCTTACTTCATGCCTGAAAAAACTGTATGATATCCTACTTTCATCCCATCCCCTCACATCAGTTCATCTGTGAGAAGGATACACAGAGGCTTGCAGTCCAGCACAACACTACCCAAGAAAAAGCAGCCTATGCAGGAAAAAAAAAAAAAAAAGTCAGAGATTTTTCCTAAAGGAACTTGGTATTTTAGGCTATGTGCACTGCTCCCCACTGTCCTAGATAGACAACTATCTCTCTTTATGCCCTAATTATTTCTAAACTTAGGTCTGAATCCTCTTACTTATTTGAATGGGAGACAGATGCCTAAACACCTTTTTTAGAATCTAGGTCTGGCTTGTAAGACTTCATCCTTCAATTTTTGTGACGAAACTGCAAAATTCAGCTTCGACAACCTTTTTTGTATCACATACATTATCCGTTTACCTGTCTTCATGAAAGGATCTCTTATCTCCACCTTCCACACCCATGAATAAATCACCACCTAGTTAGCCAGGATAACTTCACCTTGCCATTTATGATTCAGAAAGCCTCCGTATGAAAGGTATGTGCACTTCTCTATCTGCTCCATCCCCCCAGGTTTCAACGATGAAAAGAATCACAACAGCAGACAAGATTGTGGGCTGTGTTCTTGGTCTTATGTCTAGTGCTTAGTGTGGGTTCTTAGTCTCATTTTCACAGCTTGTAAAGTAGACACAGTAGTGTAGTGACGTGAGTGCAAAAAAAGTCTGGAATCACAGTTTGAGTTCATTCTAATAAAAGATGTTATGCATGTCCAAGATATTTGTTTTACAAAAATAAGTAAATGTATGTTCCCTCCTCACTCTGTTGCATCAGAAATGTCCCAGTGACTTCTTACCTCTCTAGGTTGAGGTAATCAAACACAACTTTTGTAAGTAGGCCTTGTGGATTCAGGAGGTACAAACAGCAAAGACTGGGCAGGTCAGAAGGGCACTGTTGTCTTATCCCATAAATTTAAGTGGATATTGAACCTATCTTAAAAAAACGAAGAGTTTAGCCTGGTAATTTGGCACATGGAAGTGCTACAAAACCAGAAAAATTCTCCAGTATTTCTTTTGTAAATTTACCATTGGATTTTCACAAATACAAAAAGAAATTATCACTTTGTGTTATAGCAAAGAACTATCTTTCCCTGTAGAAAATGATTGGTTTAGTTGGAAAAAGAGTAAACTGACTACAGCATGAAAAATGGTACTGAATGCATACATGGAACAAGAAAATAAAGATATACTATTTTAATGTGAGTATATTTACAATAGAGCTGGTTAAAAAGTATAGATTAAGAGCCTGTTAAATCCAACAGGTAATTCAAAATGCTACTTTTTAAATCTCTATAGGTAAAGCTTAATCTCAGATACTGACACCATACCTTATAAAGACTGTGTATCTGTAGAAAGGAAGTAGTTTGTTTTCATCCAAATTCACGTGAACATTTCCTCCTCTTATATTTAACATTTCACACAGTTAGAGCATTCAAATGATGAGCAATGCTCAAATTGTGGTCTTGCTTTGACACTCACAAACTTTGTGGGTCTGGATAAGACGGTTAAGCTCTCTGCCACTGCATTCTTACTGGTAAAATATATTTTGTCTTGGCTGTGCAACGCACTTGGACTGCTGAGAAATGCAATGGAATAATGCAGATTTATGCCAGTTCCACTAAGTACACAGTCGAGGTACTAATTAAGTGAGCCAATCCCACACAAGCCTAAAACTATAACATTTTATAAAATATTTCATTTAAATCCAGGACTGACGTTAAATTTGATATATGGGGGTGGAATGAAAGATGTCAAAATTGAAATATCTGAGACGTAGACTCAAAACTGAGACAAAGAGAAAGAGAGAAAGGGGAGAGAGGACAGGACAGTATTATATGTATTAAAATATATTTACTTCTGGAATAAAAAAGAAAACAACACTTATTGTTTTGATGGAATTTCTTTCAGAAGAGATACCCCTTTTCCTGAGATGTAAGACAAACTAATGTAATGAAGCACTACTTCCTACATACATCATTGTAACTCTTTTTCTTAAGACTGTAGGAAATGGAGAAACTAATTGTATGAAGCACACATTATCTAAATAAAAGTTACTGAAGTTTCAATTTTTTTCTACTTATTCATGGGGGTTTTTTATTTCCTTATTTCTTTCTCCTTCCCTCCCTCTTCCTCTTATTTTAGTTTCCTTCAGTTGGCTTTACATATTTTTTTTTCTTTTTTCTACTTTCTCTGCTTTATTTAGAATAAAAACAGATAGATGGATTTTTTTTTTTCCCTCTTCTCATCTTTCCTGCATCTTTTCAGTTCTTCCAGCTTTTTCTAGTCCCTCCTTCATCCCTGGGCTCTTTTCTACTACTCATTCCCTGTACCACTATGGCATCATGTTCTGTACCTGGTGACCTTACGTTCCTTCCCTCCAGCTACTACATTTTTCCTTGAAACCACTGGTAAGTCTCTAACTTTTCTTCCTCTAGGGCTCACGTTTCTCTCCCTTCCTTTGTATCATTTGTTTGGCTTGCCACACCCAAATTCAAATCTCTGTTCTACTTTCACCTCATTTTCCATGCTAGTCTCTCTTCTCTGCTCTTCCCTCTTCCTTTTGAGACCCTACTCTTCCCTGTGACATCTCTGGTTTTTTTCCCCATCCAACTCCTAGAATTTCAGTTCAACCACTGCTACCACTAGCTGCCATTTTGCTCAGCAGCTGCACATGTCCCACTAACTCCTACTGCCACCGACCGCAAACACATCCCGCTGTCCCCAGGTGCAAGAGGTGATGATTTAGCAGCCAGTGCCTGGCTCACTTCTTACGACAGTTGGAGCTTGTTACAGACGTCTTTCCAACAGCAGACCTCTGCGACTAACTCTGCCAGATGTCACTTCACCTGACATTGCCTTGGACATGGCCATCAGCCACCACTTAAGTGCTCTCTCACCATCAATCTAACTGCTGTGAAATTTTACCGTTTCTAGAAAATCTTTTAAGAGTAGACATAAGGAATATCAAGTTAAATGTATTGTGGAGCTGGAGAATATAAACCAAAAGAGGAAGTACTGCTTCTCTACCTTTTGTTGCATTGCTTATACTGACATCATTTTTCTCATTCAAAATAATTATTTGTGACTGCCCCTGAAATGAGCATTTTATTATTATTATTATCATCATTATTCCTCACCCTATTTTTTCTCCATTTGAACTTTTCCATGTTCTTAAACTAGACATTCCTCATATAGGGGAGCTAGATGAGTTTTTTCATCTGGGAAGTTTCTACCCAGTAATTTGCCCGCTAAAGGGCACTGTTTACTGCAGTAAAAAAAAAGGAATCCTTTCTTGCTCTGTATAAGTTATACTTAAGGCTAAGCTAAAAATCTAAAAAGGTTGGCTTTAAAGGCTGACTTTCTTATTCAAAAATACTGTTAGGCCAATTAATATATATGAAATAAATTAATTTTTGTTAGCAACTCTCTCCATGCTAGAACAATGAAAATTTAAGAAGAGAAAGACTGCACTTGTGTGTCCCTAAGAAGGAAGGCATTTTCCCTGTTCAGCCAGGGAAATCTTCTCTCCAGGCTGTATAAACAGCAGGAAGAGCAGCACCATAAAATACATAAGGTCATGGGGTGGACAGCTTGGGGCATTTGGGAACAGCTCTCTGAGGTGTGCAAGGAAGCAAGTCACCCCGACTCGAGGATAAACCTGTGGACTGCATACCACTGTGTCGCTGCTGTGTCACTGATGGAACCAAGGCATGGGCGCGTACAGCTCCAGCAAACCGCTTTACATGTAGACAATGGCTCCTGATGTATTGTTTTGGTTTTGTATTGTTGTTGTATTGTTTCGTTGTTGTATTGTCAGTGTTGTATCCCGGATGGAAAGCATGTAACCAAGGCATGGGTGCGTGCAGTTCCAGCAAACCTCTTTACATTTAGACAATGGCTCCTGCTGTATGGTATTGCTGTCCAGCTGCTGGTTTTGAATCTTATTCATCTGCATCACACAAATGAGTGAGATCTGTGCACTCTGACCTGCTGCCCCAAATGTAACTGCCCTGCCTGATCCCCGTCCACTCTCAGGTTGGCTCCTGTGACCGTGTCTGCCAGATGCTACCGGTTGTCTCTCATTGACCCGCAGATGGCTGGGGAGCCGGGGCAGTCCCAGGAGAGGCCGCGCTGCAAGATTCATTCTCCAGCTGCGGCCCAGCACTGCGGAGCCTCCACCGCCACGCCACTCGCCGCCACCGGCGCGGGGGGCACACCCCCTCCCGCCCGCGGAACAAAGGCAGGCCCTGCGCCTCGCAGGGCAGGCCCCAAGGCCTCTTCCAGCAGGGAGTCGGGCTCCTCAACCGCCGCGGCACCGGAGGAAGGAGAAGGGGCTCGGGCGGGAGGCAGACACCCCTCTTCTCGGCAGAGCGCCGCCGCGGCGTGAGGCAGGCTGGGGGCCTCGGAGCCGCCTCTGCCGCACACCCCCGGCGGGCCGGCGGGGCTGAGGTGAGGCGGCGGCGGGCTCCGGAGGCCCAGGAATAGTCCCCTCAGCGCATGGCTCGGCGTGGCGGCGATCACTCCCCTGGCCCCCCTCGCGTTAGGTGACAAAAGCTCCGCGACCGGGGTG
>VXBO01007935.1:764669-781986 GCA_013400135.1 Rhinoptilus africanus
GGCCGGAGCCCGCCCGCCCTGAGGGGCCGCGGCGGGGGCCACGGGGAGCTGGGGGGCGGCGGGGCCGGAGCCCTTGTGCCTCCGGCGCTGCGGGCTCTCCGTGAGTCAGCACTGGAGAGGCCCCTCCGTGAGGCGGGGACGAGCAGGGGCCGTGGCCGGGGCTCGCTGGGCCTTCCCGGCGGGGCAGAGAGGGCCCGGGATGCTGAGGAGCCCTTGGCTTTGACGGGAGGTTAGCAGTGCCCTGGAGAGGAATGCGGGCTCCTCTTAGTGTCGTCAGAGCCAGGAAGGCGATGGTCTGCATCCCAGTTCGTGGTTTGGTTCCCCGCTCCGGTCCATCCGTGGATGCACGGCGGTGTCTCGGTGCTTGGCTTGAGCAGGGCCGCAGGCCGGCGCGGGGGAAAGCAGAGTTGCTGCTGATGTGTCTTTGTTCTTTTCGTGGTCGATAACCGGACCCTGCGCAGGTGAGGGGGGCGAGGGTGGTGCGGAGCTGGGGGTACCCGCGCCTGGGGCTGGCGCTCCCCACCTCGCGGGCTGCTCCTCAAGGCTTTGCATCTTGTTTCCCTGTAGAAATAGTGATCTTTATCTTCTACTTAAATGGTGTCATTTGGATTCAGTTGTCAGCTGTGCTGGGAACTCCCGTATTTACTCTCAGAAAAACCTGTCCGGTCTTGTTTAGACTCTCAAATAGGATCTTATTTCTGTACAGCTTTGAATGTCCAGCTTGGCTACTCCAGCAAATGTGCATCAGCTTTTTCTTTCCCTGAGTTTTGTCCTTCCCTGTTCTGTGAAGTTCACACCTTCTTCATTGCCTTCAGCAACCCATCAGGATTGTCCACAAACCCAACATCTTTTGTTTTGAAAGATTATCTGCTGGCAGGAGGCACTGACTTGCCTGATTCTTAATCATCCTCAAGGCGTAATGTGCCACAGTATTTATTTGGTGTAATGTTTATGTGATGCTGGACATGAGTATCTGACACCAATTAGGGTGTACTCTGAAATTAAAAATGTGAGTTTTCACAAATTGACTTTTTTCTAGGGCATGTAGCTGTTTATTTAAGTGTACAAATGGAGCTATTTATGTTAGTCACTCAAAGTAATTGCGAGGTTGCAGGAAAGATGCAATTTCTTTACTGTAAGTGCAGTAAGGTCTTTGCCCAGCGCAAGTAGAAGTAGTTTCTGACATAGTTCTGGCTTCCACGTAGCGCTTGCTACTTCAGAACTCAAGTGGTGTGTTTCAAAGGCAGATGTGATTAAAGTGCTTTATGATGTGAGAAAGTGCGTGCTCTGTGTAAGATTTCTGGTGGTTCTTGTATTTATTGGTCTCTGAGTGTTCAGTTTTGATGAACTGGAACGCTTAAGAAGTAGTTGTTACAATAGACAGAGAATGTATTTTTCCCCCCTTAAAGTGCTGCTCTATAAACTTCATAGTACAAACCCTGCTTTTCATTTTAGCTCAGGGTTTTTTAAATTTAGAGACCCTATATCAAAATTAGTGTCAAAATTATGAACATAGCAACAATGTTGAAGTTGGTGACAGCAATATCAGCCCTGTGCTTAGGGGGCACGATGGTTTAAAACGCTTGATCTCTGAAGGGTTAGAAGAACCGTGAATTACTGACATGTCGTTGAAGCTGTCCAGATAGCTAGTAAATTATTACTAAGCTCTAGATGACACAGTTTAAGGCTCATACGACTTCAGTATGTAATTAAGTGCTATTCTCTTTACTTTTTGTCATCCAAGTGATACAAATTAAAATTTAGGTTGAAAGAGACCTCAGTAAGGAATCTGGTTCAGGGTCTTACTCGAAGCAGGGCTAATTTCAATTGATTTGTGTTTGGTTGCTGTTAAATCTCAACACACGCACAATATCTTAAATGCTGGATAAGGACATTCCATATGCTTAATTAAGCACTGAAGAAAGTTGGCTGTCTTGTTAGATGCTAAACTTAAATTGCAAGCAAAAGAGTTTTAAGCCCGTTACTGTCCTGTTGGCAGTGAATACGGGTAACTTACTCCCCCTTCAGTAGCAGTCTGAAGAAAATAGAGTTTTTGAGCAAGGAATATCCGTGTAAGCTCTGCTTTCCAGACATCCAGGCACTCTTGTTATGCTTCCTGACCCTTCAGAGGTCTAGCTCAACTGAGCCCCACACTTGAGTACAAACTGTATTGTAAAGCGCTATCTGCAGCGCTGTGTGGGATTGACTTCCTCGTCATCTGTAAACAATAGTCACTGTAACTCTTCATGGGAGACAGCCCTTCGGACCTCTGCAGAAACTTAAAGCTGTACTTTTAGATGTGCCAGAAACTATTAAACACTTCAAATGCAGGGGCAGGCATTGTCAACTCATAGAGCCCTTTGTAATGCCCTCCCTGCTGTTTTGTCTACAACAAGGACATAGTTTTCCAGCTTTTCAGTTAGAAACTTTGGGACCAGCCAACTGAGAGGCTGCCTGGACAGCTTTGGGCTTTGCAGGTCATGCGCTTCTCCATGTGGAAGCTGCCAGGCTGATGCCAGTGCTCCGGGAAGATGTGGTGCCTTCCAAGCCGTGGGATTCTGCAATAGTCCCTGCATAACTAGTATGGCCTGCCATGAGCTGTGTGCTGTAATAATCTAATCTTGATCAGGGATATCAGCGGTATGGCTCATGTCTAAAAGGCCACGAGCACTGTCTTCAGTTTATAATGTGTTTCTAGTTGACTAGGTTACAGCTGTAATACGATCAAACAGCAGCTGGAGTTCTAAAATAACTTGGAGAGGTTGTATACCCTAGGAACTCATGGAAGTCAGTCGTTCAAAGAAGCGGCTGACAGCTTGTCCTTGCACCAGTTCAGATTCCCTTCCAGTCAGGTGTAAGCTGAGGTGCTCACCAGCATCAGAGCATGATGGGGACAGAGTCTGGCAGCAACCTCCTGTACCCGGAGCTTACTGCTCCTCTCAGCTGGCAGACGCGTTGAGCAGAGGTGAGGACCGCCTGCAGTGCTTACTGCTGCTTGGTGGGAGGAACCACCGGGACACAGCTTCTCAGCTCTCAGATCAGGACTCTTGATGAGTAGCTCATCAATGCTCCTATTAAGTTAGTAGAGCTACTAATTAGTATAGTATAACAGGGATGCTCAGCACTGGGGTTGAGTGTATCCCCTTTTTGCTGCTCTTTTTCTGGGGAAGCTGTGGTGCTCCCTGTCCCCTATCATCCATGTGACAGGGCTGGCTGTGCTCATATCTTCCCAGCTCTGCTGTGGGAGTGGCAGCTGGCTGGCACATCACCACAGACAGTGACATGGCAGGCGTTTGTGAAAGGTCTGTTAAGGGTGTAATTTGTAAAGGTACTGCAGGAATCGTGGTGTGTCCTGGCAGAGAGGTTGAGTACGTCTATGGTAACCTGTTAGCAGCAATTAATGCAACTACAGTACAGAATTCTTCTGTGGCCAGAAAGCATACATCAAACCAGTATGTGCTGGTGCTTATCTGAACTGGCAAAGCTCCACAAAGACAGAAAACAACTAGGCTAGTAAACTTGATGAGCTTCTGTAACTCGTGGCTGAAAAAAATCTCCATGTGTGTAAACCATGCCCATTCTCTAACCCATTTCAAGCTTTCATGTGTCAGCATCTGATGTAACTGCCACCTATTTTCCTGCACTAGCAACCCAGTAGGTCCAAATCTGACCTTTTCCTGTTTCGTGTCTCAAATTAATTGATTGCTTCTACCTGATAGCTGCCATGCAGCCTTTTTTCCACTATAATGTGTAACATCACTGATTAGTCCTGTCTCAAGCGTTGAGATAGCTGGGACTCAGTAAAGCCTCAGTTGGCACTGAGGTTTTGGATTTATCACTAAAAGCTTGTTTTGTAGTCAGTGGATATTAATCATAAAACTAGTGGTATGGAGTAGAGAGAGAATTTTAATTGGAAGTTCTTGTCACTGATAAAACTTCACCTCTATGTGTATAATAAACGTATGAAACCCAAGGTGCAAATCTGAGCTCTAAAGCTTTCTGAGATTTTTCCCCTGCTGCTTCAGGGGCCTCTCTGTGGTCTGCTGCAGGGGCAGCTGTCTCAAGCTGAATGCTTACAGAGGCCAGGGGCTGGGAGGGAAGGGGAATATGGCAGTATGGCACTGTGGGGAAGCCCTCAGTTTTGGAGTAGGATTCTTCACTCCAGCTGGTCTACGGTCTTTACCTTCACAGCTTGATGTAAACAAAACTGTTTATGCAGGCTGCTGAAAGAGCTAGCATTTGAGTGAACAGATGTGTGCAATAAGGAAATTCAGGGTTCTGGAGGTAACATTTTTTTGTTGTTACTTTTGGCAAGTATTAGAAGAGTACTCTTTAATTGTGTAAATAACTTCATGCTGCAATGGTAATACTGGACTAATAGTAATCTTTCCAATGCTAAAGTGCGATCCTTTGGTACTGAAGACCGGCCCACAGACAGACCTGCTCCTCCGAGAGAAGAAATCTATGAATACATTATTTTTCGAGGAAGTGACATCAAAGACATCACTGTCTGTGAACCTCCAAAAGCTCAACATACTCTGCCACAAGATCCTGCCATCGTTCAAGTAAGTTAGCCTGAAGTATTGTTAGAAAGCCATGATAAAACATTGGTGATGAAAGACTTGATTTTGATATAAACTTATAAAAATGAAGGCCAGTAAGTGTTGTGAGGAGTCTTCAGATTGAAGCATCCTGAATCTCATTGTAATGTTTAAAATAGCAGCAGCATTAAAGACTTCAGTCAACAAAAGCCAGAGATAGTTTACCTAGCTGAGAATACAGGAAAATCATAAAGAGGTAAACTAACCCTTCTCAGTATTTCCTTAGGCTTTAGTAATGCTACATGTGAAGTAGAGAATCTCTGCCAAAGCAAGTTGACTTCTGGACACTGTAAATGGAAATGTACTTTGTCTTGTTACAGTCTTCACTGGGTTCTGCCTCTACATCATCCTTTCAGCCACATGTGCCTTACAGCCCGTTTAGAGGTATGCCACCTTACAGCCAGCTTGCTGCCAGCTCTTTACTTAGCCAGCAGTATGCAGCTTCGTTAGGTTTAGGTAAGTAAAAACTTTACTTGCTAGAATCAAGGTACAGTTCTTGTATGCAACTACTGTGAAACCAAGTAACCGTAACTAATACCGAATTCCCTGCCAAGTGTCAGGCTGCCACAGGCAGTGAAAAAGTAGTTAACAACTTTGTGCAGTGATCTTGTTGCAAGGAGGTCCGCCTTTCACTTACACACACACACACACACAAGAAAGAAACAAACTAAATAGCTAAAGTTTCTTTCTGCAAGTAGTGTGAATACCCAACAGTCAAGGCCAGTTCATTTCTAACCTAACATACCTTACCTACAGATCACATGTAAAAAGAACTCACGTTCCCAGAGAGGACTGTAACTACACTGCTCTAATGCTGTTCTAGAGATTCTTGTATCTCTTTCCAAGTCCTTCAGATGTTTCACTACCTTGTATCTTATCCATATATCTTTGCTTTCTCTTCTTCCCTCTATCTCTTTAGAGAAATTGGTAAGCCCTCCAGCATCAGCAGCTGCTTCCAGCCCTAGTTCTTCTCCGTCTCCACAACCTGTTTCAGAGCCTGACATGTCTTCAGAGCCCCATCAGCTCTCTTCCAAGGGTAACAGCAGTTTGAGGACTCCAAATATTTGGAAGAACTGCATGGCACTTGCAAACACGCTGTTCTTGTTAACCCCTCCTAGAATGATAGTACTTATATGGGTAATGCTAGTAGAACTAGTTTGTTCTCAGCTGGTTTTGCCTTTCATTACATGAAGTATTCCTCCTGTCCTAGAAGTATCACTTAGAGAGACAGGAGAAAGAAAAAGTACAGGACAGCGGATCCTCTTGTGTAAGTATCAGGAGAGGGCTGAGGTTTAGGGATGATGATGTGCTGCATCATATCCAGGACCATGTGTCGCCTTAGAGACTGGGTGAGGAATTAATTAGTCTTTCCTGGAAAAATAAGCACACTGCTGATATTGTGGGAGGCCTTGCTGTTAGAGACATAGGTTAGTAGAACATTCAGGAGGATTGCTGTAATTAAGGAAAGATCAGGATAGATTTCATGCATGATGGGGCAGAGTACCTTGTCAAGACTCCCAGGTAGTAAAGCATGACTAACAGTAAACAATTTCCGAGTTGTGGTAAACTGAGATAACAGTTCTGGGTGCTTGCTTCTATGTGTAAAAACTTTTAAAGGAGGTTGAGTAGAGATACTAGACTGACCATCCTCAGAGCAGAGAGACCAGGTGCAGCCTGCATTTAAACATGGTAATTAGTTTAATCTGTTTTTAACTTCAGCATGTATGCTTGTGTTGGCATGAAGCTGTTTTTACTTACTCTCTGGTTTTGGCCATCTTTCTCAATATTCTGGCTAAGCTTTGAAACTTTCTCCTGTTAAGCTCGCGTAGCAGCTTTGTCCTACCGAATAATCCCTAGGATATGTCTGTCTTCCTTGCAAGTGTTCCAGGTGCAGGGACCTGCATGATGTTACCTACTGGGTATATCTCATGTGGACTTGGGTGACCCAGAAGTGTCAGTGGCTTGGTTTGTGTGTACTCTTCAGCTTTTCACTTTTCTTGCTCTTAAAATATTTTCAGTTAAACTTTGCTTCCAATCAGTTCTTACGCATAACTACATAAACCTGTAGTACTCCGAAACTTCTAATTAAATCTAGAATGCAGTGTTTCTTCTGAGTACTGAAGACTGTCACTTTTTTATATAATTGGTGTAAGGTATACCAAACCATGAAAAGTATTTACATGTTTTGTAGTGTGAATAAATAAGCCTGGATGGAAGAGCAACAGAAGTCTTGGTAACACTTTGGCCTTGACCAAGAAGGAATTTAAAAGGGTAACTTTGAGATCCTGGTCTGGTTTCAGGTTTTCTTTGTCTGAAAGCTAACAATAAGCAATGAAGTTGAAGGACTTCTAAAAGCGGCTTATGAAATGGGATGTAGTTGAGGTGGTTAAGCTTTTGCTGCAAAATTTCTTTGACAAAGTGGGGAAGCTTTCTTGAGCAGTTTCAAAACGGAGGATTTTTGCTTCAGATTTAAAGTATCGTGTAAAGTAAAATCCTGCATAACCAGGGATACACCTAGAAATTGGATTTTTGGTATAAATTGTCTAAGAGACTGACCTGGCTTGCTTATCTAATGCGTGTCTAACTTGGTTTAAGAAATAAATGGGTAAATTTCCTGATTTTAAGGCTCTGGATTTGAGAGCCAAGACTTGTATGGCAGTAGTGCCTTACCTAGTGTATATGGCATTTAAACATAGCGTGTAATGATAAACACTCAAGGCTTTGAGTGATTCCTGACGAAACGGTTTCTCCATAGAAGTGGGTAGGGTTTGAATAGTGTTGGCACGTTTTCGGAGAGGCACTTAGTCACTGGGATTTTTTCCAGGTGCTGGCTTTCCTTCTGTGCACCCAGTCCGCAAAAGCCCCATGGTAGAGCAGGCTGTTCAGACTGGCCCAGTTGACAACATGAATTCACAAAAGCCTCCCCCAGTGAAAGTGACTCCAGGGGTTCAGCGCAACGGACGGCAGGTTCCACAGGGCAACAGTAAGACCAATGGTATGTGTGCATCGCCTCATCTTTAAAGTGCTGCTAGGACGCATCCTTCAAAGATGCATAGCAAGACTACACTGCTCTGGTTTTCTTCTTCTGCTCCTCTAGTAAATTTATCCTCCCTGTTCAGTAGATGCAGTTCAGGCAGCACCTGTGCAAACCCAAGGACAGGTGAATGATGAAAACAGAAGACCACAAAGGAGAAGATCAGGTGGGTTAACCTGACGCTCAACAGTCGACAGGCAAATATTGTTCATTTTGATGAAGGATTATTGGACAAAAGATTGAGAGCAAAGTAAAGCTTGATAAGGCTTTGGGCATCTGGAGATGCTTCCCTAATAAACCCGGTTCTGGAGTCACAGAAGTTCAGAACATTCCAGGGACAGAATTCCAGTGTCTGTTCTGTAAACTTAAGGGTATGTTATACAAATTGGTGCTATGAGTTGGCAGCAGCAACTAGATTTCTCTGAAAACCGAAGTATTTTTACTGGGAAGGGCAGTCTATTTAAGAATTTCCAGAGCTCTTACAAATGAGAGGAGCTATGGAGCCCTCGCTTCCATAGAGCAGAGGTCTTATCCCAAGACTGCAGTTTAAGCACAGGTCAAAAGAAAGTGAAATTAAATTCAAACAGATATTTCTGCCCAAGTGAAGTATGAAAAGGCAGGAAACAAAACTTCAGGCGCTCAGGTTGTCACATTCATTTGCCTGAGGGCAGCAGTGTAGAAGGGGTTATAGCTTTTACAAAAAGGAGTTGATAGCTCCTCCGTTGGGAACTAGAAACTTTACAAAGGACAAGCCCCCTTTGTGGGTAGATGAGCCTTGGGTGGGTTTTCTGAAACCAGTGACCTGTGCCTCTTTGCCATCGTGACAGGTTTGTAGGCTTATTACAGTACCGTGCTTGCAGATGACTAGCAGACAGAAAAGATACTTTTCCCTGCTTCCCTCAGCTTTCCTTGCTGTGGTGCTTGTTCTGATTTCCTCTCCTCACACTGGAAGGATGTACTCTGTTTAATGGTAAGACCGACATCAGGGATGCTTTTCAGAAAGTTAAAGTGTTGCTGCAGTATTTCTTCTGCAGCCAGGTTCAGAGGTACTTTCAAAGAGGTGTGGGCTAACCACGGGCTGGGAGCCAGAAACTCCCGAGTTCTAGCCCTGCTTTCCTCTGCTCTTGAGCAAGTCATTTAACCTCCCTCTGTGTTACCAAGTGTTTCAACTCTCCTGCTTTCAGGAAACAGGAGAACCAGAAACCGTTCTAGAGGACAGAACAGACCAACTACTGTGAAGGAAAATACAATAAAGTTTGAAGGTGACTTCGACTTTGAAAGTGCAAATGCACAATTCAACAGAGAGGAGCTTGATAAAGAATTCAAGAAGAAACTAAACTTTAAAGGTTTGTGACTTGGTTAAATATGAATTGCTGAGCTCGTAGTAAACACTGCATAGACAAACTCGTTCTGAGAAACTGCGTGATTACATGTGGCAGCATCTCAAATCTTGTTTGAGGGAGCAAGAGAACAGATGGCTCTTCAGGATGCATCACGGAAGTATAATACGTTTTATTATCTTCAGATGACAAACCAGAGACGGGGGAAGAAAAAGGGGACCCTGGAGTGGCAACTCAAAACAATGACGGTAATGCAGAGGAGGACCTTCTGGGACCCAACTGCTATTACGATAAATCCAAGTCTTTCTTTGACAACATTTCTTCAGAACTGAAATCTAGGTGAGTGATTTTCTAAAATGTTGCTTTTTTTTTTTCCTTAAATGTAGTTCTATGCCTAAAGAATTCTGGATGTAGTCTATATCACGTGGTTTAATTCTTTGAAAAAAAAAAAAATCTAAGAATACGAGAAAGTCGGCAAAACGGTCTTTAGAAGGGAGTATTGCCATGTATTTGGCTCATGTGTGATACAAACCAAGGTCCATGTAGTGGGATCAAACCGAAAGCAAGGATTGTAGCTGATAGCGATACACTCGCCTAAACTGATCCAGGCATTTCCAGTTCTGTTTCCCAGTACTGACTTTGAACCCATTGATTTTAAACACATTTCTTATCTCACTCGTGGGAGGAGGCATCAGGGTCGGGCTGTGCTGAAGATGGTGCAAAGAGCAGGCGAAGCCCGGTGTTTGGGCAGAGAGGAGGAGGTCGGGTCTGCCTGTGGAAATGCGTTAAATTAAATGTTGGGAAAATTAAAGGAAAGCTTCATCTTCTGCTGCTGACACTGATGTTACCAACTGCCTGGTGAAGTCAGACATGCCTTTAGTGTCAGTATAGGGAATTCTCTCGGTAACGGGAATTACTGCATCCCTTTAGCGAGACTCTTCCCAGTGCTGGCTCTGTGGCCTCCTGGCGAGGCAGGCTGCGGTGCTGTAGCAGTAGCTGTCTGCTGGGGCCCAGTCGCCACAGGGCTTCCTGGGCTCCTGGAGAGTTTGGAGTTTACAAAAAACAAGACGGGGTGTGAAATGGCAGCGAGACCACGTTCAGCCCTTCTCTAGCCCCATCTCTAGTTGTCCAGCGTGAGCATAGCTTACAAAAGCCAACAGCTGTTGCTTTCAAATCCACGCTTAGCAGAGGAATTGAGTTGCTGCAGCGTACACATGCTCACTTCGCTCTTGTTGCAGTTTAGTTCACCAAAATAGGGTGCTTGAAGCTTCCTACCTAAATGAGTTGGTGGCTGTTTAATGTTTCTGTTAAATCTGAGCGCGGCCTTGTTCAGTTCTAGGCGTACCACGTGGGCTGAAGAAAGGAAGCTCAACACAGAGACATTTGGAGTGTCTGGTCGGTTCCTTCGTGGCCGCAGCTTTCGTGGGGGATTTCGAGGTGGAAGGGGTAGCGGAGCAGCGAGGCGAAACCAACCCACTCACAGAGCTGGTACTGGCAGAGTCTAACTTCAGAGGCAAGTTTTTTAGCGAGAATAAATACTGTCTCTGGGCCAGGCTTCTCTTATGCCCTGCCTGAACTGTCTGCAACCTCTCTTGCTCTCCAGTCTCATGGATATGTAAAACTCTTCCTTATGGCATCTGATCTGTCTGTTGCAGTCGTACAAGGAAATATGAGTGGGTTTGACATGTTGATTGTTCTGTTGATTTCTTGGGCTGCCCTTCTGTCTGTGAAAGGGAGAGCTGGGTGTCTGAGCTGAGGCTCTAGTGAAACTTCTCAGCTGATAAATGGGTGTGAACTTTGCTGCTTTCCTCTTTCCTGGGGGAAGACCCCCGTGATATCAAACCTAATTCTACCTTTTTTTTCCCTGAATAGGTTCTAACATCTCTCCTGAGAGGATGAAACTGTACATAGAGAGAAAACAACCAACTGCTGCACTAATGTGGGAAAATGGTTCATATTGTTTACTGTCTCAGCTCAAGCGACAGAACTTCATGTACTACTGCTTATATTCTGGACTTATTTTTGGACCAGCAGCTGTCAGCTGGAGTATTCTTTGGAGGAGGGAATGTGTTCGGGGTACCTTCTTCAGGGTGTCTTTTTTGTTTATGTTTTTTTTTTTAAGTGCAGACTAACTTACATGGTTCTTCTTTCTGGGTCTCTCAAAGGCTGCTATAGTCTAAGGTTAAAGTCAGACTCCTTTTCTGAACCCTGAAGAAGATAAATCATGGTATTTTAACGTGGAACCAAAGCTCACTTGAAACAAACCAGCTCTGATTTGTTTGTTTGGGTAACCAGATGGATTCTGCGGTGCTGCTGGTCTCACTGGTCTCAGCAGCAGGTGTGAAGTAGCACTTGGTATCTGGAAGGATGGATTCCTGGTGCTGAGGAGTTGTGTATATTGTCACTTGGGAATACTGGATTGTGGATCATGTAGTAGTGTAAATGACCGTACAGCTGTTTGCCGGCTGGGGCTGATGGGGGGGTACTGCAGGCTGGCGCAGGACCGGGCCCTCCCCGGAGCGGGAGGGTGCCGGGCGTTCCTCGGAGGCCTGGAGCGCCTCACTGGGTCAGGGCCGCGTGGCGGGACGGGAGCAGCAAGTGCTCCCCTCGTGCGCTCGGAATAAAGAGTTTTTGGCAGTAGTTGACTGCCTGGGAAGGGGATCCGAAGCTCTGACTTCTTTGCCTCAGCTTGTACCTCGCGCCTCAGTAGTCCCAAAGGCAAACGGCTCTCCGTACGCTAGTAGACTGTGGTGGAACACTATGGAATGCTTTCATTAAACTAGGGATGGGAGTCCATGTAATGAAGCTTAACAGATGGGCATGTTTAATTTGTTTCCTCTATACCCCCCATACTGTAAATAGTTTAGTTGTTTTTTCTTTTGTTTTTAAAAATCTGTATGTGGGGAGAGGGGCTGGGAGGGGGATTACGTTTGTTTGCATGACTAAGTGGGTTAAATTGCTATAGGCATGTGTCCCTTTTTTGGTTGGTAGGGAATTTTGTCGAAAAAGCACCTTGATGACCGAACCCCTTACATAGCTAGAATTTTTTAGTTATGCATTGACCTAGGTTACTGTAAAAGCTTGGATTTATTTTTGTAGGACTTTATTGCTAAGAATTAGAACATAGCAGTGGGGCTGCTCTTTGGAGTAATGTAAATTGTAATTATAATAAACATGTAAATGTCTCCTGTTTCCCTCCTGCTTTGTTCTGGCCGTAGCTCAGTACCCTCACCCCATACGACTCGCCGGATGCCTGTTCCTCACAGGGCTCAAATGGACTCAAAGAAACCTGTGCCGCAGAGTTCTGCGGGGCCGGGGGAGAGTTACACGGTGTTTGGAAAGGGCTTAAAAATCTGAATCCAGACCCCGAGCCCTGGTCGCCGTTACCTGGGTTCTCCGCTCCGGCTCTGAGGAATTGGCCTCATGTGTGTTGCCGTTGCCCTGAGCTCGCCTCCCTGTGCCCGCCGGGCACAGCCCCTGTCCTGCGGCTGGCGGGGCTGAACGGGAGCTGCTGGTCCAGTAGCCACAACTGCCGTCAGTGTCTGGGCTCATCCCAGCGCTGCCCTGGAGGCTGCTGCCAGCCTCCCGCTTCTCCGCTGGGAAAACAGCCGCCGGGACACCAGCTGTGCAGGTGGAATTGCACTGCCGGAGTGGGCTGCTGTGTCTGGGGTGGCTGTGGCACGAAGAGAAATTGTGGTTAACTTCCATATAATCGTGGTGTCTTACCTATCTTTAAGGCAGTAAATTCCCTGTTTCCCTTCCAGGGGGAGCTGAGGAAGGGGAGGGAACCGAACAGCGTTTGTGCCCCCAGCGCTGCAGCCCAAGGACTGATCAATGGACCCCTGCCCTCCCCGAGCAGGAGCCGGCAGCGCTGCAGCTTTCCTGCCCCTGGGGGGTGAGAGTCCCTGCGGGGCTGGAGCTGCTCCCCAGGGAGCCTCGGGGGGCGTGGGATGTCCCAGGGAGGGTACGGGGACCCTCAGTCCTTGCTGGGCTGCTGCCGCGGGGGTTTGGCTTTGTACCTGTAAGGCCAGGTGTGGGTCCGTTACAGCAGCCTGGAGAGAAAGTGGGATAGGAATAGGGGATGGAGGCTTCTCGGACACGGGCCAAGGCAGCACCACTGGCCCCGTCCCCCAGAGTCCAGCGGGGAGGGACACAGCCCGTCACTGCGCTTGGGGGTTGTACGGGAGAGAAACAAAGAGAGAAAAAAACCATATGCTTTTGAACATGGAGAGGGGTGAGAAGGGACCAGCCTCAGCCCCAGATGGACACCCGGCTCCCCCCCCCCCTGCCCCATTCCACCTCCTCCATGTCACAGGGGCCCCTGGGGCGCAGGCTGCTGTCCCCAGAGCCCTTGGGAGGGTGACAGCAGGCTGAGCAGCTGGAAAGGGCTTTTCTGTGGCCAGACCGGACCCGGGAGATGCTGCAATGCGTGAAATTCCCCTCTCCTGGGGGAGGCAGTTCTAAAGCGCGGGAGCAGTTGTCACCGGACACCTTCAGATTCACCTGTTTCCAAGGCTGCTGTTACACACACTGAGCCATGTGCTTTCCTTGCCTCAGGAGCAACGTGACTGTGGGACACAGAGCAGGTCTCCGCATCCCCCACCTGAGCCCGCTCCCGCTGGAGAGGGGAGAGAAGGGGCTCAGGCCCTTGCTGGGACAGGGAGCAGCCAAGGGGCTCCACCAGGAATCCCGCTCCACCCGGCGCTGGTGGGCAAGAGGGACGGCGGATAAGTGGAGAGGGAGAAGGTGGAGCAGAGCCCTGGGGTCCCGCTGTAGTTACTGCCTCTGCAAATCCTGCAGCGGGCAACGGCCACAGCACCTTCCTCCTGCCCCGCGGGAGGGGCTGGGGCAGCGCCGCGGGGGTCTCCTCTGACACCACCCCGGCCCCACCATGGCCCCTTAAATTTCAAGATGCCCGTTGGGGGATGACACAGCCCTTGAGACAGCTACTTCAGAGAAAAAACCCAACCAAACCCCCAAAACCACTAACGCGTGGCAGAGAATCATTAAACAAAGTGTCCCAGGAAAAAAAAGCAAACCAAGCCTTTGTCCTTTAATAGGTCACCACTGCTGTTTTGGAGCCAACCAAATCATCCTAGGCAATTAAAATCCAAGGAACAGACAGATTTTTCTAAAATAACAGTTTTAAAAAAAAAAGTCGGTTTTTATTGTAGGTCTCAAGAGGGCACAGTATGAGGAAGTGGAATGCCTACGCGTCTATACAGGAGAACCCATCACTTCCATTAAAAAGAAGCAGAATGAAATTCATCATGATGTTTTCTTCTGTTTTTTCTTTTCATTTTCTTCCTTTTCTTTTTCAATTTCAGCAACGTACTTCTCAATCTCTTCAGGGTTTAGGATCTAAAACAGAAACATGGGTGACCCTCCAGATACCGATACAACTTAGAGGCTTTTATTTAAGCAACTCCAGCTCTGACACAGACACAAAGTTAAACTGCTGTTTCTCCAGGCCCAGGTACCCCGTGCAGACACACAACATTCCACAAGAAACAGAAGGATCTGTGCCATTCCAGGCTGGAAGTTGCTGCAGATCAACAGGGACAGCATCAGAGGAAGGGGAGAAGCAGAGCCAAGCCCTTACCTTCAGCGGCTGCTCCCGCCTCATCACCGCCAGCTCGATGTTCTTCCCTCCAGACTGCACAACCTGAACGAGAGTCACACGCAGCCATTAGCCCATTAATTAATTCTAACAACCCCCTTTCGGGTCTTCTGAGAATAGATACGGATGAGAAGTGTTTCGCTCAGTGGCTCCAAGCTCTCGACTCTCGACGCGTAAGGGTCTTCCCTTCGGCAGCAGGGTGCTCGGTGGCAGGTGGGGAACACCTCGCTTCCGCCATCCCACTTTGGGCATTTCTGTGCCTTACACTCCCGTACAAAGTAACACGTTCTGACATGCTGGGGCACACCTTTGGTGTACTTGTTCTAACGGCCACAACTGAAGTGTGTTTTCCTCCCCAGAGAACTGTCAGTAAATTCCGTGTGAGCTACAGGAACTGTTACTGAAATACTCTGAACCTTGGATTTAATCCCACACCCTCGGCCCACACTGGCCAGTTTTCAGGGATCCGTTTATGGCACTTTCCTGGGACACGCAGGAAGATTTTCCCGTAGTCACCTTTCAGAAGTTAACGCAGAGATACGGTGAAAAGTCACACGTGGGATCTGGCACAGACTCACCTCGAGAAGAGCCTTGATGACAAGTTTAATGGTCAGATCGTCTGTTTCAATGGCTTCATCAGTATAGTTCTTCTCCAGGAATTCCCGCACAGATTTGGCTCCTCTGCCAATGGCGTTAGCCTGGAAACATCGAGGGGGGAAAAGATAAAGAATGGAATTTCAGAAAACACTTCATTTACAGAACAAGTGAGAAACACAAGAGCTGTGCAATTACAAGATCTGAAACCATTTTGTGACCACCATCTATTTTTCAGGAGACCGAACGTGGTACTTCCCTCACGTCCCACAAAAAGACAGCTGTCAGGCACAGGTGGTGGGCTGCTTCTTCTGGGGGGGGAAGAGGACAAGAATTCCCAAGTAAAGCTGAACTGCAGACTGCCACTCTCCGTAAATGTGACCATTATGGATTTCTACAGCTGTGAGCCAGCACCATCTGGCCAGCGGATCTCCTTTCCACACCAGCCCCTCTCTCTCCAAAGGGGACATCAACTCACAAATACCGTGTTTCCCCTCCACAGGGGACGGAACCAGCTCACCTTCCACGCGTGGTATGTCCCGGAGGGATCGGTCTGGTACAGCCGCGGGGTTCCATCAAAGTCAAATCCCACGATAAGAGCAGAGATACCAAAAGGTCTGCGGCCGTTGCTTTGTGTGTATCTCTGCTCAGAAAGAAGAGACACTACACCATTACCATCATCACTACACTGACACCTGTCTGTGTAAGTAAATTAGACCTTTTCTAATCCCCACTAGCTGCTGAAAATCAGTTTAATACACTGGCAAGTGAATCATTTTATCACAGAACACAGATGGGCGTATTTTGACCCTGTAATTCATTTTAAATTCATGAGTATCAGATGTAAATGCATTAAGTGAACGAGGCCTGGACAGACGTTTCACAAACTTAGTCTGAAGTGCTCTCCATCAGGATGTATTATAAGCGTCTCTGTGTGGTCCAACATACCTGTTTCAGACTAGCAATGTAACGCGTGATGTACTCCACAGTGACAGGATCCTCCACCGTAAGTCTGTGGCTTTGACACTCCACACGAGCTCGATTGATAACTATCCTGGCATCAGCCGTCAGCCCTGAAACACCAGTGTAGTCTCAGATTCACGTTCCGTACCGTACGCACAAATAAACCAGCTGGTCTTGCCCCAAAAGGCTCACGAGGTCAGTGTCAGCAGCACCGGAAAAAGCAAATGAGAGATGACGCTTTCTCAGGTTTGCTGAGCAAGAATAGCATTTTCAAGGCAACAGAAAGAAGCTAATGTACCAAAATAACCACAGGATTTAGTTTACAGCTTTCATGTTTGTGAGGTACACGCAATTCCGAACCAGGGCTATTCCTGACCGCAGATCAGCAAAGCCATCTCAGTCCTCACACACGCTGGGTTTAATCGTATGCCGGCCCCATGACCATAAACCAGCTTTATCTGCACGGCAAGTCTTGTCTATTGATGAGGCTACAGCAGCATCATGTCAGCTAACAAAAATGAGTATGACCCTTCTAAAAAAAAAATAAAAGAAACTTATTTCTTATTTTATTTTGTAGCTTATGACGCCATTTTCCATTTACAGCCTTGTTTCCCTTGGAGAACTTTCCTTCAGGCTTGTGAGCCCACCTGCACGTATCGCAACCCTCAGCTGAGGCAGCAAAGCAGCATGCCAACTCTGACATCCAGCGGCTTTGCCGGCTGAATCGGCTCTCCCCTCACAGCACCGACACAAAGATTCTAAGCTACTTGGAGAGACAAGAAACCTTCCGAAATATATTTTCTCTCCATTTACATCTTTCTTTTAACTTTCACGCTTCCTGTTCCAGCTGTGAACAATGGAAATTAAAGCATTTGGAACAGGAAGAATGTGGAACTAGAACATTTATGCTTCAAGTCCAGAGCTGTTCATTCAGAAAGAGTCTTCTACACTAGAACAGAAGAGACTTTTGTTTCACGCAAGACTGCAAAATGTAGCTTTTTTGGCTTGATGCATGTGGAAAAACGTCCCCATAACTGACAAATGTCTCTTACACTCTTATGTATTAATAATAGGTATTTTATATATAATATTTAAAATGTAAATATTTAATTTTAAATACATAAAATACCTTAAGTAACTTTATATAAATATATATATATTAAAA
>VXBO01007936.1:5686-16913 GCA_013400135.1 Rhinoptilus africanus
TTTTTATTAATCACCCACCTTTATGAATAGCTCTGTTAATGCTACTTACAGACTTCTTGTGCAGCAAACTCAAGTTGGAATGATTCTTGTTAATGTTATGCAGTCAGCCTTTTGAGAATAACAAAGATACCTGACAGACTTATTTTCACTTAGCTGCTATTCAGGAGAGCTATGAGCACCGGGGGCAGCACTGAAGTTATCTTCATGTAGGTTTGGGAAGCCAGTGCTGTATCAGTTTGTTTTTGAAAATTTACTTTAATAGCTCTTGGAGCTGGATATTCACATCTTTATTTTTTAATTGCCGAGAACAAGATTGTGGGAACTTTAGTGGTTAGCAGTTAAAATACATGACCTTAGTTTAATATGTACAGAACTTTTAAGATTGGGGAAAAAAATTAATCATCTTGTTTTCTACTTGAATGTTATTTACAGGAATGTCCTAAGTTGCAGGAGTATCTAGTAAGTAAATAATATGGGCAGGTCCCACTGCATCAGCTTACACATGGCTCCCTTTTTAGAAATTTTCCTTTGTAACCTTGAAGACACATGTGGAATATTTGTCCCATTAAAATAAATAGCAAAGGCTCTTTTTAAATGAAAGCAAGGGTGTTGCAGAATTTGAGGCCAAGCATCAGAGAGAGATGAGTTTTTAAACCTCAGTTCCTTTCTTTATTTTGTTCTTACAAAGATGTTTGAATTTTAACAAACTGCATCTAGCTGTTAGACGTGCAACAACACCTTTGTGGGAGGGAAGAAAGCCCACAAAAGTATGTTTAATTGTTCAAGTACTGTAACAGAGAGAAATATATACGGAAAAAATGTGTTAATCCATTATGTTGTACATCTCCCTATCTCGTTATAGTGTTGTTGGATGAAGATCAATATTGCTGATTAACTTTGGAGTTGACTGTTTCTAGGTTGAATAGATCAGCTTCTTAGCTTACTAGAACGTAGTGTGAAGTAGATACTTTCAACTGAAAAGCTTTGTAAGACTTAAAGTTGCTCTTTTCACTAGAGGCTTGAAATCCTAGTGAGACTTAAGCAGTCAACAGAGACAGAAGAACATCTGCTCCAGGCTTTTGCATCTCCTTCAGCTCAAGTAGAAATTGAAACCTGGTGGTTGTTTTACCTCCCATCTCTGTGCTGGGGTGGGTTGACCTTGCTTGGCCCCCGGGTGCCCACCAAGCTACTCTGTCATTCCCCCTCCTTGACAGGACAAGGAGGGAAAATGCAACAAAAAGCTTGTGGGTCGAGGTCGGGACAAGGAGAGCACTTAACAATCACCATCATGGGCAAGAGACTCAGACTTGGGGAAATAAATTTATTTATTGCTGGTCAAATCAGTGTAGAATAATGAGTAATGAGAACAAATCTAAAACCACCTTTCTCCCACCCTTCCCTTCTTCCTAAGCTCAGTTTCACTCCTGACTTCTCTACCTCCTCCCCCTGAGCGGCACAGGGGAACATAGAATGGGGCCTGTGGTCAGTTCGTAACGCTTCATCTCTGCTGCTCCTTCTTCCTCNTTCCCCCTCCTTGACAGGACAAGGAGGGAAAATGCAACAAAAAGCTTGTGGGTCGAGGTCGGGACAAGGAGAGCACTTAACAATCACCATCATGGGCAAGAGACTCAGACTTGGGGAAATAAATTTATTTATTGCTGGTCAAATCAGTGTAGAATAATGAGTAATGAGAACAAATCTAAAACCACCTTTCTCCCACCCTTCCCTTCTTCCTAAGCTCAGTTTCACTCCTGACTTCTCTACCTCCTCCCCCTGAGCGGCACAGGGGAACATAGAATGGGGCCTGTGGTCAGTTCGTAACGCTTCATCTCTGCTGCTCCTTCTTCCTCATGCTCTTCCCCTGCGCCAGCGTAGGGACCCACCCATGAGAGACAGTCCTTCATGAACTTCTCCAGCATGGGTTGTTCCCACGGGCCACAGTTATTCACAAGCTGCTCCAGTACACATGCTTTCCATGGGGTGTCACTGTATCCTATTGGATACGCTTTAGAGATATATACTGGGTCTGTCTGGGATGGAGTTAACTGTCTTCATAGCAGCAGGCAGGGTGCTGTGTTTTGGATTTGTGACTAAACCAGTGCTGATAACACACCGGTATTTCAGGTGGGGTGACATGAGTGACTGGCTCTGTGTGTGCCTATGGGCCGGCCAGGGTCAAGCCACCACAATAGCACGGACAGTGAGAAGGTACAATTCTTGTCCAGTGCTTCTTGCAGCTCACTGGTGAGGTTATGGCAGGACTGAAAAATACGTCATACATGTTGACTCCTGATTAACGTGCTGTGCCCCTCTCCCCTCCCAAAAAACAGACCCACAGAACCACCAGTGTTGAAACTAAAATTGGTCAACACCATCATTAGTGAGTTTTGTGGATGTTATTTTGTCTTTCTAGCTCTTTGGCCATCAGGTGTTATGAAGGAGAAGGGTATCAAGATTCCAATTAGAGGTTTGTGAACCCTTGTAAGAATTTAGTATTTAGTGTTTCATATCAGGTAACTGACATTTGATAATACTTCAGTTTTACCCCAGTAAACAAGTGAGACTGTGTTACCATTTTGTGATGTGTTGAAGCTCCCTGCCCTGCTGTCCAGTCCAGGTCATTCATCTTCATTGTTTGTGTCTTCTGGGTTCCTTTCAGAAGAGGAAAATTCTCTATGAGGCAAAAGACTCAAAAGTTAAAAGTAATTTGGCTTGAGATTGTCATTTGTTTGTTTGTAAGCCAAAATGTTCTACTCTGCAGTTGTGACAGGTTGACGTTGTACACAGATAATTACTGAGGTGAAGGCTGGTAACTTGTAACTGTAACTAATTCTTGTCCAGTTACCTGTCTTTATATAATTTCTGCTTGTATCCCGGGTAATAAACTTTTTGAGTTGTCTCTTCTTAGTAGTCAAGTTCTTAAATTTATTCATCCGTACTTGGTAAGCTGTTGTGCAAACTGCGTGGCGCTTTGAATAACGGTGCCTCCTGGAGCCTCTGTGTCTTCTGAATGTTATAAGGCCTCTTTATTTCATGCACACTGGGGAGGAAGTTACAGAGAAACAAGTTGCTTGTTGACTTAGGTTGTAAAGTAGGGGAATATATACTGTAAGCAGGGAAGATGCATGGCAGTGTGGCCTTGTTAACTTTCTAGTTACTGAGTCTCCCGAGTTCTTGGGGCTGCTTGGTATTTTGGAGTAGATGAGGACTGTTTTTTGAAGTCAAAGCTACAATTTAAAATAAGACCTTCAAGTCAGGCACTAATATTTTTCTTATTTGAGATATGGTATTTATCAGTCTCGCTAGAACATGTTCTGCTTTTAAATGCATACTTTATTGCCTGGATACAATAGCTTAAGAAACCAGAGATTGTTTTGCTATTACTGCTTTTTTAACTCTTAAATGTTAAGAGAAAAAAGCTGATATTGCTAGTGAAAGGTTAACTAATCTTCTAAGAACTGTAGGTTTCAAATTAATGTATATTATGGACACCTTCTCACTTCTGTATATGACAAAGTAAGAGCTGCAGTCTGGGACAAGCGACAAGAGAGAAGTATGTAAATTGGAAGCTAGGAGAACTCGTCCTGCTTATACTTATTTTGGATGAGATACACTTGAACAAAAGTATTTCTTTTTATAGAATTCTCATTAGTTAATGTTAATTCTTGGTATTAATCTGTTAGTCAAGAGTAACAGCACTGGGGAATTTCTAGGAAAATGGGGAAGGAGTAAGAGTGGACTCATTCAGAACTGCAGAAATAGTCATGAGCAAAAAGTGAAGTTGGATATCTTTGGATACTGGAGTGACAGTAAGGTGGAATTTTGATTTTCTGAAGAACCTGGTATTTTTTTTAAAGAATATCTGTAATATTGCTGAGTATCTGCACCTATATGCATCAACTTACGTTTATGACTTATGATCCAGTGATCTTTCCATTTGGCAATAGCTTCCCATTTACGTTTAACTGTAAGTGAATGTTATGTAAGATTTCAGTCTGTCTAGCACTGAAAAAGCACTTCCTAACTGAAATGAAAACGTACTTTAAGTTTTATTTAGTAGAATACCAAGTTTTGTGTTTATCCTAAAGTTTAAGAAATACTTTTTTTGTTGTTGTTGTTGTCCTTCACTGTCATATAAGGATTGCTAAAACTCTGTCTGAAATTAGGACTGTGGCTATGATACTGCCAGCTAGGTTTTCAGAAATTAGAAAGCATTTTTTGGTTAGTTTATTAAAACTTAATGAAAACGGAAGCTTGATAATGCTGTGACTTTTCTGTAGATACCCTCTTTAAATAAAAATTGTAGAGCAAAAATCCAAAGATACTCCAAGAAGAACAAGATGACCATGTAATGAGAAAATATAACAGTAACTACTTACTGCTAGATCACGTTCTTATATTTCTCATATGTGTAACTTCACTATAATAGACTAATCTTCCTCTCTCCCATTTATCACATTGAGAACAAACAGTAGACAAGTCATACACTTAGCTTTTTTCCAGTCTTTAGCATTTGTAGATACTCATTTTATTTTCTTTATTATTTTTTCTTTACTTGATACATCAGTCAATTTTTTTAATCTGTACTTAAGCATTTTTTGTTCATTCTAAGTTAAAATAACCACTTTGGTTTGATGCAGTCAGATTGTCTTATAGGGAAACAGCTGGATATACAGACTATTTATCCACAACCTGTCATTCAAAGACTCTGGTTTTTAATGTGCATTTCTGTAGGAAAAATATTCACATTGTTTGAGTTACTCTTTGTATTCCTATATAAAGTAAAATTTTGTTGCCATTTGCAGTGTTTTGGAATGTTTGCAAAATAAAGTAATTTGGATGTCTGTCTATTGCCAAGGAAATGTTACTTTCTTTCTTCCCGCTGTTTGTGGTACTAAGCGATGAGGCCAATCTCTCTGAAGATTTTTAGTCTTACATAATTAAACTTTGTTATTATGAAATAGATAGACAAATACTCCCCTTCTGAGTAAATTGCAACTTCTAGTAACTCTTTATTTGAACAAGATGAGTAGCTTTAGGTGTCTGTTTATCATTTTTGTTTAGATAAAGCAGCTATGCCTGTTCAATTGCTGAAGATCATTAAAGGAAAATCTGAGACTCCGCTACCAAGCCATTTGCAGAAGGAGGAATTGAAACATTTGCAAGAAGGCTTTGATCATACCAACAAATATTTTCAGGTAACTTGCTAATAAAAGAATTTTGGCTTATTTTGAAATATCTTCTGGTATATTTATAAGGGACGTCCATATTCCAGCTCAGTTGGTGACTTGCTGGAGCTGTATGTCTTTGTGTACATCTGTTGCATAACCTTAAGCAACACAAAATTATGACCCTGTTGAACTTCGTAGCATGTTGCTGTTGACTTCATTGGTTCACAGTTCTGCCCCTTCTTCTTAACATTGTCAGATTTAAATTTTATAAGAGATTTTCTTAGTTTCTAAATTGTAGACCCATTTAAAAAACACAATAATATGCTGAAGGCTGTGCTAAAAATGGAGAGATTGGGGGAGGTTAGGTGACATTTTGTTTTTAAAAAAATAGTAATAAGCACCACCGTCTTGTTAAAGATCATATTTCAGAGTAATGACTTTAAAGCAGTTTTCCGTTCTTGTATGAAGCAATGTGATATTCAGTTTTATGAAAAGAGGACTCTGTAGCAACTACCTGCAGCAAGATACAGTTAGGTTTTTTATCGTTACCAAGTGTGCATTTATATTTCACTGTAGTCCCAAATATACTTCAGATTGGAAGTGCAATCCTAGTGTACCAGTGAAATGTAGAAATTTTTTTTTCATCCCTGAAACAAGTATATTCTGTAAAATGTAGTGTCAGTTCTTGAGGGCTTTCTTTTTTAACCTGTTAAACTTTTTTTGTGAATGATTCTGAAAAGCCTTTTAATCATCCGTGATGCTTAAGTGGCAGGAAATCAGCATCATCCTAAGCTTGCCTTCAGTCTGTTACGAAAAAAAAAAAAAAGGCAAAAAAAAAAGCGCAACCTAATTCTGTAGAAGACCGTACGTGGCTTGAATCTTTAAAAAAATGGCACAAAAGAATTTGAAGTATGACCTGAACTGGCCTAATGATTTTCTGTATTCAAATCCCATTTTTGCTTCCCCAGCTGTATATTCCCAGTTCCAGCTCTAGTACTTATCTGACCCTCTGATGGAGTCCATTAATGAGAAATAAACTGCCAGAAGACTATCCATATTGATGGACAGAGGGTAGTTTTCTGCTGCTCTCGCCCTCTGGACTGGTTCATTATGGTGTCAAAGAGATGCCAGGAGTAGTGCAATTACGTAAAGCAAAGGAGCAAAACTGCCCTTTTTGGAAGCAGGCAGCAGTAGTGAGATAGAATGTGATTTGATTGAGAATGATCCAGCCTCCCTTAGGTCTTGTAAAGGAACAAATGGAAACATCAATAACCAATGCTGCTAGTAAACAGGAGTTTTATTCCTCAGGGTGTAGTTTTCTGTCACCATTCACCTGTAGGGCATAAAGGCTTTCCTGCTTTTAAGAGCTATGTCCGCAAGCACCCCTGACGTGGAAGAATGGGGATTTTTGTTCACAAAGGAATTGTTGAAGCAGACAAAACCAGATGATAAATTAGAAAATGTTTCTGCCAAAATAAATGTTTCCATTAGGAAACCAGAACAATTATTACCAGACTATGACTTAAAGCATACATGCAGTGTTATGGCTGATTACTGAAAGCATATAGGATCTGTTTCTCAGACTCCTGCCTTATGTTAAGAGAACATGCTGCTGCTGACACGGATTAGTAGGTGACTAAAACATTTGGCTTAAAACCAGTGCAACTGGAGAGGTGATAAAAGTAGTGCTAATGCACCATTGAATTCATTGCGAAGTCCAGTTCTGCAGGCTGAGCTTGAAGCAAACGTTAGAATGCGCTAACATTAGGTTATCTTAGTGGTGGCACAATACACTGTCACTCTAGACCTGCCAAAACAGGGATTAGGTTCTGCTTTGAGGAGGGAGGAAGGGGAGAGGAGGGTTTTTATGAAGTGTGTTCTGGGAAAAAGCAACAAAAACCAGCCAGTATGCTTCTGTCTGGCTTGTGTGCCTCAATCCTTTCACTCTTCAGAAACTTTTTTGCTTTTGGCAGCCCTCTGAACAATAAAAAAATTAATTTAAATTTGTGGGAACACAGCACAAGCAATGTCTGTACATCCTCAGTTATGATGTCCATTAACTGAACCTGAGCCTTCTGCAATTAATTCATCATCCTCTGGATTTTGCTCTGGCAAAGGTGAACCAAACCTGAAAATCAGATGCCAAATCAGCTGTTGCATCACTCTGAGGATCAAGCTGTGGCAAGGAAGGAGACAGGTTCAGTAGAGGAATTGCATGTAGTCAGTTTAAGAGTCAGCCTAGTGGCACATGGAATGGAGAGGGTATTGGAAGAAGTTTGTCGATTATTTCAATAAGCAGTGCAGGATTTTTGGGGGAGGAGTGAATCTGAACAGGTTTAGCTAAGGTAGGCTTTGTTGGAGTCCAAGAGTTTCGGGCATGTTGAGAAAGCAGTGGGTAGTATTTCTGCTGAGGAAGACAACTAGAGTGTTCTTGGTTGGGCCAGACTATTACAGCGAAAGATGTGGTACCAGAAAAATTTGAAAAATCACTGGAAGATACTGGGATGTAAGCAGAACGAGTGGTCAGACACTGGAATAGGCTGCCCAGGGAGGTGATGTTGTCACCATCCCTGACTGTGTTTTAAGAGTCGTTTAGATCTGGTGTTGGGAAGAACGTTGTAGAGTGGGATTGTTGGTTGGGCTTGATGATGCCAAGGGTCTTTTCCAACCTGAATGATTCTATGATTCTATGAAAAGGAAAAATAAAAAGTAAAAATGGTCAGAAAGCAGTCCCTGTCTCATCAATGTATTCTGCTTTTAAATAGCATGCTGGTGTGGATTGAAATTTCTTTAGTAAGAAAATAATATATATGTAAATAGAGGATATTCCTGAGGTGACTTTGCTTTGTTGCAAAGACTTCACTACAAGAAAAATTCTGTAGTATTTTATTTACCTGTGAGTACAGCTCAAGGCAATCTCAGCAAGAACAAATATATATAATACTTTTAACCATTTTAAACAAAGCTGTAATTTTGAAAACAAGTGGCAAACCTTTCTGTAAGTATTCATAGACAAATATCAGAATTATATTGCAGATGATGATTGTTAAAATAAGTATTTGATACTTAAGTCTCCTTACAAAACTTATTTGCCTTCCCTGTGAAAAATAGGAACTTAAAACCATGTGGCAATAGATTTTTTTTACCTTCATTTTGGTTTATAATGAAGCATTACTACTGTCTCGAAAGCAATAACGCAATATGGTACATGTTAAATCTAATTCAACGTGGCTTTTTTTTAGTGTAGTAAAAATAAAATATAATTTGGATTGGAAAAGGATGATTTATGGAGTCAGTATTTCTTTATAAAACAGTAAATTGTTGAGTCTGATTTGGATTTCTCCTCAGTCAACCTGATGTAGGGCTAATTTTACTCTGAAAAGCTTCTACAGTAACAGTTCACTGCTGTGTATGTTATCCTAATTTGATTTAAGAAGTGTTTACTAACTTTTAAGTCAAGCTGAATATGTTTACTCTAAAATGATTATGATTTACCTGACTGTCCTCTTAATGCTGCTTTTGTGCATTTATAGGCAGATTACCCCTGTTGTCTCTTTGCAAGAAATAGTTTATTTCCTGTGCTGTTTGTGTACTTCTTTATAGACTCTGTTTTCAAATTTTTGTATTTTTCTTTATTGAACCACTTTCTGTGTTTTTATCCTTGAGAACCTTTTTTGATGAGATGCCATCTTTCTAACAGAATACATCTGTTCCAAAGAGTGAAGCTGCTGGTCTGTGATTTTTGCTTCATTGTAACTTCAACTCCACTGTAAAGAGAATATTTTGACATAATTAATAAAAACTTTCCATCTTACAGAGCATTTGTATTATTGACAAATTAATTGGTCACTACAGATTCAAAACTTGGTAATACTCTTTACCCAGCAGTACATTTTTTTTAAATTATTTTTCACAGATTATTTATCTTCATGCATATCTTTTATCTTGTGACTGTTATTTTGTTTTGATATTTATGTTGTAATCCTTTGCCAATATTTGTGGAGAAATTGCTGTATGTTTTAAGATTTGAATCACCCTACCTGTTTACTTGCCTTTCACGTTTTGTGCTAAAACTGTAGACTTTGTGCTATTATTGTAAATAGTAAAAGGTACTTCCATAGGTACTATTTAATTATTTATTCTAAGTTCATCATCTAGTCAGTAGCATCTTAGTGTTGACGTGTAATATTTCCTTTGTTATATCCCGCGAATGTTGCTCTGCAATGCTGTCTTTAGCGTTTTCTATTAATTTTAGAATTCAGATGGTAATTTGCATTCATCGCTTCAATTCTACCATTTTTTAACTTGCAGGTGTTTCAGCTGTTGTCAGTGTTTCAGTAACTTAGAGGCATATAATCGTAGCTCACACTTTTATTTATTTTTTTTTTCACTTTTTAGGGAATAGTTATTCTTTCCTACCCATTAACGAAACTCGGAGATGGGACAGCCTTTTTCAAGGTTGTTCTTCAAGGTACTGCATTTGAGTATACATTTTAAATTTATTTTGTTGAATGTCTTGACACTTTTTTTGGCATTGTGCTATTACATCATGAGTACTTGCTTTTTTTAGTGTTCAGTGAAATGTTGTATTAAAAATACTGTCTAAAAGCATTCATTCTCTACAAAAATAGATTATTTTAAACTTATGCCAGGTAAGTTAATGGAAACAATACAGTCTTTATATTTCAGTGGACTTCTTGTTGGAGAATCTCTTACAATACTGTCCTGGAAATGCATTAGGTATGTGTACATATGTATATATATATACATTATATGTATATATAAAAAATACACTTTAGTGGTGTATTTTCTAACTGCTTATCATAGGAAAGGACTAAGAAAAATGCAAACTTAATAGTTGCCTTATAATATACGTAGTATATACTGTGTGCATATTTAATATAGGTCAGTGTGTTTATTAGCAGCAAAATATATGTATTTTATTCTGGTTTGATCTAAGCAGTTAAAAAATGGAATTTCACCTGACTACTCGGGTATTTGAATATCAGTATATACATTAATACATTGAAAGACTTAAGGTCATCATGTAGTAAATGATACTAAAAAATACTGTCCTTTTTAAGTCCAAAGCTCATCACTCCCTACAGCCAGGAAGGAGGAGGATGTAATTTGTCAGGAGTCTATGCTGTATTCCAGGAACTTTCCATTTCTTTCATTTCCTTCTCAGCTCCTTCCTTACACTGTTTAGAGAATCATCACTTGCTCTCTCTGAGCTTTCCTGATTCTGTAAATTCTGTGACTGTGACGGAACAGCAGGCTAGGCGTGCAGATCCTGCCTGGTGATGCTGCTTGTGACTGGTGTTAGCGGAAGTGGATGAAGCTGATGGGACCTGAGTCAGTTTTCCTGCTGGCTTCAGAGTTCCCAAAGAGGGATGCAAAACTTCCTTGAGGTTTGCTAATTTCACCTCGCTGTTCAGGAGGGCTGAGAGCTTCTGCATGTTCTACACAGCTAAAAAAATAACTTTGCACATCTTAGAATCATAGAATGATAGGGTTGGAAGGGACCTCTGGAGATCATCTAGTCCACCCCCCCTGCCAGAGCAGGGCCACCTTAGAGCAGGTTGCACAGGAACGCGTCCAGGCGGGTTTTGAATGTCTCAGAGATGGAGACTCCACCACCTCCCTGGGCAGCCTGTTCCAGTGTTCTGCCACCCTCAAGGTAAAGAAGTTCCTCCTCATGTTTAGGTGGAACTTCCTGTGCTCGAGTTTGTGCCCATTACCTCTTGTCCTGTCCCTGGGCACCACTGAAAAGAGCCTGGCCCCATCCTCCTTACACCCACCCTTTAAGTATTTATAGGTGTTGATAAGGTCCCCCCTCAGACGTCTCTTTTCCAGAGTAGAGAGACCCAATTCCCTCAGCCTTTCTTCATAAGAGAGGTGTTGCTGTCCTCTAATCATCTTTGTAGCCCTATGCTGCACCCTCTCCAGCAGTTCCCTGTCCTTCTTGAGCCGGGGAGCCCAGAACTGGGCACAGGACTCCAGGTGGGGCCTCACCAAGGCAGAGTAGAGGGGGAGGATGACCTCCCTCGACCTGC
>VXBO01007936.1:17321-121969 GCA_013400135.1 Rhinoptilus africanus
TGACCTAACTGATCCCTCACTTGATCCTCCTCAACCCAGGGGAAGTCTTCCTCTTTCCCTGTTACTTTCTCCAAGGCCTGGGGCTCTTGAGGGTTGGGCCGGGCAGTAAAGACCAAAGCAAAGAAGGCATTCAATAACTCCACCTTCTCTGCATCCTCCGTCACCATGGCTCCTGTCTCATTCAGCAGTGGGCCCACAACTTCTCTGGTCTTCCTTTTTCCTCCAGTGTACTTGAAGCCCTTCCTGTTGAGCCTGACATCCCTTGCCAGGTTTAGTTCCAAGGTGGCCTTGGCTTTCCTCGTTTCATCCCTGCACGCTCTGGCGGCATTCTTATAATCCTCACAAGGGATTAGGCCATTCTTCCACTTAGTGTAAACTTCCTTTTTCCATTTGAGCTTGTTGAGAAGCTCCCTGCTCAACCAGGCAGGCCTCCTGCATCCCTTGGCCGATTTCTTGCTCTTAGGGGTGCACCGATCCTGAGCTTGGAGGAAGTGGTCATTGAACACCAGCCAGCTCTCGTGAGCCCCTTTGCCTTCCAGAGCCCTAGCCCACGAGATCTCCCCAAGCAGCTTCCTGAAGAGATCAAAGTTAGCTCTCCTGAAGTCTAAGATTGTAATTTTGCTTGTCGTTTTGTGTGTGGTACCCATGATCCTGAACTCTTATCTTTTCATGATCGCAATCGTTAATCATCACAATCTTAATCATTAGCGTTGTTTCTGAAGCAGTAGAAAGTAGAGAACTCTTTTAAAATAACAATATAATTTCTGCTTTAGTCCTTCTGGAAGGCTATTTATTGATATGTCTATGTCGTAGAATATCTCCAGTTTATGTAGTTCTACAATATAATCTGTGTTAATGTAAAAACTCAAATGTGACTGGATAATATTTCCTCACTAGCACTGTAAACTGAATTGTCCAGTTGGCAGTCTTTGTAATTTCTTTTCAATGTGTGCTGATGTACAATGTGTGCACATTTTAAGTGGTCCTCTTATGAAGAATATTCTGCTTGATATACCTGTAGTTAGCAATAAAAGCAGTTGTACAACTATTTGAAAGGATTTTCTGTTTGTAGATTAATTGTAATGAAAAGTGTTAGACTCTGTAGATTAACTTATTTTGGAAATCTCTTCCTATTGCTGTTTTTGTTTGGAGAAGGTATAGTGATTGGAATCACTTCTGCTTTTTTTTTTCTCTAGATCTGGATAAATGGTGTTCACGGATCAACAGCATCAATATTTTAATATATGGAAAAATGGCAGAGGATTGTGCAAAAGTTATACGCCATGGGGTAAAATATATATATTTTCTTATTTTAGGGATTGTTTTCCATAGATGTATGTTGACTTCTTAGTTTGTCTTTGCGTAGCTATTACCAAAATTAGAAATAGTCTATTCAGTCAGTTCAAATCTATAAATATGAACTAGAAAAAAACAAAAAGTATTTGCTTATGTAAATTCTTTCTAACAATAATATTGAAATAAAGCAATTCTTTTTGTCAGTGCTGTTTACCTAGGAAGTAAAGGATCATGAATATAGATGACAGAGAAGTCATTGATTTATGTTTACAGTTTAAATGTCTATTGCCATTTTCTAGAAGAGAAGGCTTAGTAGAGACCTTATCACCATGTTCCAGTATTTAAAGGGTGGCTACAAAGAAGATGGAGACTCCCTTTTTACAAGGAGTCAAATGGAAAAGACGAGGGGTAATGGGTACCAGTTACTCCTGGGGAGATTCTGATTGGGCACAAGAGGAAAATTTTTCACCATGAGAACAACCAGACATTGGAATGATCTCCCCAGGGAAGTGGTGGATTCCCCAACATTGGACACTTAAGATTCAGCTGGACAGGGTACTGGGCCATATTGTCTAGACCATGCTTTTGCAAGGCAGGTTGGACTAGATGATCCCTGAGGTCCCTTCCAACCTGGTATTCTATGATATGATAATATAAAAAAGCTAAAGATAAAAGCTTTTTTTTTAAAAAAAAAGTTAAAACTACATACACAGTTTTCTTTATTGTCTGGGTGCTGGTGTCTTGCTTTATCAGTGATAGAGGGTTGTTTTGCTTAGCTCTAGGGTAAAGGACTTTGGTAAGTCAGCCTACGAGTTTGTGAAACAGTTGCTACTAAAGAAGGAAAAAAAAGCTGAAAACAATTATATCACCTTATTTTTTTTTCATTAGATTGCCCATCAGTTTGCTGACACTTCAATATTAGCCAGATATCAAAATTATTGTGCAATACCTTATGAGCTCGTGTTAGTACTTTTTCATTTGTGATATGAATTCGCACTAAATCACAGAATGGTTGGGGCTAGAAGGGACCTTTAAAGATCATCCCTTGCCAGCCCCCCTGCCATGGGCAGGGACATCTTTCACTACATCGTGGTGCTCCAAAGCCCCATCCAACTTGACTTTGAACACTTCCAGTGATGGGGCATCCACAACTTCTCTGGGCAACCTTTTCCAGTGTCCCACCACCCTCACAGTAAAGAATTTCTTCCTTATGTACCCTTATCGACCCTCTTTCAGTTTAAAATCATTGCCTCTTGTCCTGTTGCTACAGGCCCTGGTAAAAAATCTCCATCAAAATGATGGAAAGTTATTTAGTGAAGAAAATAGGTCTTTGTTTTCATGTTGTTAGAAATACTTGTTCTGCACAAAAGTTAAGGACTTTCTTAATATGTATAAACCAATGACTTAATTAGAACTCTGTCAGGGTTTTTTCGGCTCAAGTGGGCTAGTACACCTGTATTCTGTCGATCTGTGTGTTGAAAAAGGGTAAAAATTATAGCAGACCTTAGCGTACGACATCTAAATATCATTTAAAGTCCAAGTTGTTCTGGATTTATGGAACAGTTCATTTTAATTTCATTGCAGAGACATGCATATTCTTTTTATGTAATTCTGTCTAAGGTTAAATAATGACTTTGCTTGGTTACCAACTCTCTCCTTTTTTCTTTTTCTTTTTTTTTTTTTTTGAGTTGGAAAGATGTATTTATAGTCCTTAAAAGGGATCTTGCTGTTTACGGATAGTGGCTTATACCCTGAATTCTGTCAGCTTCAAAGATGCATGCATCAGTTCATGAGATATATGGGACCAAAGCTGCTAATTTCAAGAATTACATCTATAATTAGAGCTGAGGCATTTATATAATGTATAGTGACCTATATTATAGTTTTTATACAATTATGTGCTTATAAATATTCAGACACTGAAACCTTTTGAATCCCTGTGTTTTCAACATTGTTAATCTGACTAAATTAATATGGATTTGATGGATATTTATAGATTAGAGAGAAAAAACTGAATGTTTAATTATTGCTTTTACCACGTAGACAACCCTCAAACAGCAGGTGACGTACACTGGCTGCCTCTTCAAACAGGTTAAAAAAAAGTATCTTGTCCAAAAAAAAAGTTTAGCATTTCTCTTTTTTCAACAAAGACATAACTGCTCTGAGATTTGTATCACTTTTCAAATTCTAGCTGAAGTCAGTAAAGAGTACAGACTGATGTTGAAAGTGGAATTTGTCTCTGTGAAAAGCAAGGCTTAAAAGAATACCAGTTTTATAAATGTTTATGAATAGTTGAAGAAATTTATTTGAAATTATAATTACGAGCTGGTTCAGCATTTGAAAAAAAATAAATTGCAGGATCATGTGCCATGGAAATGAAAGATGCAGACATATATCTTTGTAGACCCTTCTCTCTCTTTGTCGCTCTTACCTTGCCTTATTTCCAGACACATAATTTGTTTTATTAAATATTAAACTAATAATGATAAGTAATATTAAAAGAAAAAATATTAAATTAATATGAAGAACTCTTGCTGTATTTTTAATGAACCTGAAAATACTTCAGAAGTCTTGCTTAGCAATGTGGTTCCTTGTAATTTGAGGATTTTTTTCTGGCATCATTTACCATATGGCTTCCTTCAGCAGACACTCGAGCTTGTGTCATGAACTGAATGTGTTAAAACCTTGTTTTTGAGGAAACCAATGAGTCTAAGAAACATTTTCCAGCAAAAAGTGCTTGCTCTAACAGATAATATGGTGGTAGGTCTTGGGAAGTATACATTATCTTTAGTGTGCAATCTATTAAATAAAAGTCGGGGTGAGAGGGGAAAAAAAATAATTCGATAGGACATCTTCCTCTGTTTACACCTACGGTATCCTCCAACCAGCAGTGTAGGTTATTTGAAGGAAAAGTCACTAACACCTTGTGATTGCGAATGAAGGATTTCACAGAAAGAATTATTTCAAATGAATTCAACCATGAGGAATAAAAATTACCTAGATCCTTTTAGTAGAACACCTTTAGAGATTGTGCCGTTAATTTGACCTCAAAATTGGTGAATGGCACTTTCCAGCCCTTTGATATGTTTGAGCTTGAGGGAATGCTGGGGGGGGGGGAGGCTTTGGGCCGGGTGGTACAGGGTGCAGGTCAGAGCATTCAGTTTTACATTGGATTCTGCTGTGAATCAAAGCCTTTTTTTAATGTTTGTCATATGCTACGATCAGGAAAATCAGTGCCGTCTGTTCAGGGCAGAAAAATCTTTCACAACGATCAGATATGTATAAAATTAGAAGTATTTATACAGATTTCTAAGTTCCACAGAATTTTGACAGTGAGTCCAGGATGGGAAGTTCCTGAACTAATTTGCTAAATATACAAGCTGCAGAATCATTTTAAATTTAAAGAACAAGTCAGTTTTATTGTCCTGGTAAAAATACAAATCTTGAACAAGGCCCTGAGCGGCAATTAGAAGATGGAAAGATCAGTACTAAAGAGCTGAGCAGGAAACCACAAACCACAGGCAACAACCATTAGACAGCCAGAGTGCACTAAAGCCAGCGTTCGGTCTTCCCCAGTGAACTGAACTTTCACGGTACTTTCCACATGTCTCAAACAAGACTTTAATTTAAGAAGAATCTGAGGGAACAGAATGATTTCTGAAGCTAGTTGCAATTGGGCAGTTATGAAATAGATTTCATTTTTTTAAAACCGAAGTTCTAGCATTTAAAGAATTAACTTCAGTAAGGTCCAGTACTTTTTGTTTGCTGCTTACAATTTCAAACTTCACAGTTTTGTAAATCTCCATATCGTACTCCCAAACTATAACAGCTTTAGCTAATTAGCCTGGGGGGAGGAGCAGGCTCCTCCCAACATGTTCTTGTCTCCTGAGAGTCGTCTGGTTCCAGAACAGAATAACCATTAGCGAAACTACTGTATTTCTTTTATTTCTCACTTCTTTTGAATGAGAGAAGTAGGATTTCTTTTTGCAGTTTAAAAATGTTGGTTGAATTTGGTAGCTCTGTGTGTGTATATATATATACACACACACACACTCTCTGTACCACCAATTTATGTAAATGGCTTTGATTCACAAGTCAATTATAATGGAACTTCTAGTAATTACTCTTAGCTAAAGGTGAAATGGAAAATAATCTATTTTGAAAACTAATATAGCATTAAATTTCAAAGCGCTTTACAAACCTTATGCAGATGTTTTTTGCGTGTTTAGAAACTTCTAGTCACAACCTGTCAAGGTTGACCATGAATTTGTAACAAATCTGAGAATATACCTGTTCTTTCTACCTGTAAAACTAGATTCTGAAGTTAGTGCTGACTTTTCTCCTCACTGAAATTGCACAGTCCTTTCACAGGCATTTTTTTAGTATCGTGGTACAGGTTGTATATTACATAAGAGTAATCACCAGTGATCTAATATTATTCACAAAAAGAGTTTCCATTTATTATCAGCCTGTATAAAGGCTTGAGTCTGTGTGATTCTAAAGTTCCTTCTGACTCAGGAGAACAAGACAAGCCAAGTCAGCTGTACAGAGCTCCAAGCCTGACTCAGCAACCAAGCCCCAGGATCTTGTGCAGCCTGCAGTCTAATAAAATGCTGAAATGGGAATAACGTATAGCAAGGCATAGCTTTTTAGCTGAAGGTTGATTCCACTGTTGAAGGAACACCATGAGTAGCGTCAGCAACAGTGAAAAGAAAGACAGATGCTAACACCTGGCTTCTGCAAAACAGCTGAGTTTCCTGAAGCTTGTGTTTGAGTTTGTTTGTATCTGGAAAAAGCGGAACAACTTTAATCTATGTTAGCAGGATGCAAGGAATAGTGAGTTGTCTAATTGTTTTGACTCATTTTAACTTATTTAACTCTGAGTATGGCTTATGCTTAGGTGTCTTACATATTTTCTTTTAGTCAAAATATACATTGTATTCCCACTTGTGACACTACATGAAAATCACCATGCCCTAAGTAGTTTCGTTATTTATTAAACTGTCTGATTAAACTTATGTTTTCTGCAGGTTTTTTTTTTTTCCAAGTCCTTTAATAACTAAATATATCACTGTCACCTAAGCTAGCAGCCTTTCTTTTTCTTGCACAAAAGATTAAAGTTTTGGATCTTAAATCATTTAGAGTAGCATTGTCAGATTGCTGAAATAGCAAAGGAGAGCCATCGTAGTGCAGTATTTGGCTAAAACTGTCAACTTTAATCAGAAAACTCTTTTATTTGTTGTAATCAAATAAACACATGAACTAAAGTCATGTGGACAAAAGTAGAAGCTTATGGAAGTGCATTTGGTAGAAGGACAAATAAAAATAGGGTTTCAAGTCTAATATGTTTATTGGAATGAGTCACGCTGGTACAGCCTTGCTATACAGTTCTGCTACCAAAGGGGCTGACTCTAAAGGAGCTTTACATTGTTTCAGAGTTCCCAGCATTATCTTTGTTTTGTCAGATACTTTTATTATCATCTCTATCTCCTAAATGCATTTTCGGTCTTCTCCCAATTTGCTGCAGGGACTTTAAATCATTTGCCCCTTAAATCATCCTTTTCTTCTGCGCTTTTTGTTGTGTCTGAGGAACTTTATACCAAAGTGAAAATGCAGTTTTCTGTGGGTAGAAGAACTAGATAGAGAAACTAAGACAGTGTTTAGAATTTGTTCAGGGTTTTTGTTTCTTGAATGTCTTGAGACTTTAGGGTGAAATTTCACATCGCATACTCTTGAAATAGAGTACGTGGTACAGCCTGTGTAATCATCTGTTTATCATCCTGTCCCCATAGGACACCGTCGTAGTTGCAGGATTTAAATTGGCAAAATCACCTACAGCGAGAGAGGATGGTAGACATGGTTGCCACCTGGAGGTGTCTGAAGAAGCTGGATCAGCCATTTATGTACGTGGGTACCCAACTTTTTTTCATCTTTTTTTCCTCCAAATACCAACATTAACATGTTGCTTTACAATAGAAAAAACCAAAATCTATTAGAATCTGAAGTACTACAGGTTATTTTAGCATGTCCATCGGGAAACAATCAGAACACATTTGTCTCTGTGTGCGTACAATTTTAGAATACCCTTATCAGTGCAAGACTAAAATTATCTTAGGCCTCCCAGGTAAATTTCTGCTTGTTGAGTGCAGAAATTTGACCTTAGTTTGCGTTAGATTGATCCCTAGAGCTCTTCAGGGTTTTCAGGGTGGGTGCGTAACCCAGTGCAGTAATGCAGACAAGGTAGAGGGCGTAAGAGTGGTCTTAGGTGATTGTTAGTTTTCTCTGGGCTACGAGTTTGTACTGCTTTAACTCACATCATTACACTTTGCCTTTGAAATACGTGGATTCCTAGATTCTTAATTTTTGAAAGAGAATTACACTTCTTTTTTTCTGAGGAGAATACTTGTTCTTTTGTACTATTCTCACATCGATACTGTTCATCTTCAGTGCTTCCATCTGTTGAGATATGGGAGCAGAGATATGGGAGTGTTCTGCTCCTGCTTCTATTTGTCTGTGTTAGCATATCAGCAATGTATCTTTGTTGTGACCACTATCTCTTTGCTTCAAGAAATGTTTGCTACCCTTTTTAAGCCTAAGCATTAGTATTTTTAAAGTTATAGGACTTATAAAAATTACAGAAAATTTGGATATTATTCTATATTTGGAAAGCTGTAGATGAGGGTGGAGGGACTGGGTGTGGAATGAAACTAAGATTTCAAAAAATTTGCTGGAGACACTTCAGTGAGATGTTTCTAATATTTCTTATGAAAGGTATCCCAACAGGGCTTCTGGTGAGAAAGTGTGGCACATTTTTGATGACTGTAATTGTCTACTACTGTTAAAAAGAACAATGATAGCATTGTACTAAACTCTCAGTGACAGTACTGCAAACTCCGTTCTGTAGTCAATGAAAAGGAAAAGGCACAATCGCTGGAGAGCAATATAGCATTACACTATATGGTGATTCCTATGAGCCTATCCATCAGATTTGGAAACAAACTTGGAAATAACTATAAAAACTTAAACACAAAATCACATATAAAAGAGACTTAATAAAATAAATTGTGTGTCAGTGTCAAGGTTTGAAAATTCTTCTGTATAATTGCTGTCTGACAATAATTTTAGATTTAAGAAAATACATTTTTTTATTTGAGAAAGGTATTTTTTTCCAGAATTGACCTCTATAGATAATTAAAGCTTGGCATGCAGCTCAATGAGAAACAAAATGAATTAAAATTATAGTGCAGACTGTTTCATCCATTGATAATGATGATATATGGGTAGAAAAAGTATGTTTCATTGAAAATAATAGATAGCAAAACTGTGCCCTCAGTCTGAGCGAATGTATCTAGACAAAATGTACCTAAATTTTAGGCACTACCTGAGGCATGCAGTTGAGTATTGGCAGGACCTTATGACATGCAGTCTAATCCCAAGGAAGACATGCAGCTCACTGAATGTGTGGGTTGTGCTGTCTCATCATTGACCACAGAATGGAGCTTGAAGCACTTAATTTACTGACGCGCTCATCAAATGCTTAAAATTACTACAAATGATCCAAATTTTTTGTGTGCTTCACTTTCTCAATTATAACTGTTCACTTGACTATTTAAAATAAATAAATGGCAGTAAAACTAGCTTCAGGAGTGCAGTTGAGGGTGAAGAGCAAAAGCAGATCACTGCCCGGGGTCTGCACTGCTGAGGCCACGACAGCCGTGACATGGGACCCTGTGTCCGGCAGACAGGCTCTGGTGTTGCGTCCAGATGGCAACTGAGCCCTGCGTTTCTCATTATAGGGTGGGGATGTCTTGGCCTTCCCTCAGATCACCACAATGAGTTCTTTACAAGACCTTAAACTGAAGATAAGTCTGGCTTATAAGCATGGCTCTAAAAGCTTAGGAACTACCTTTAAATGGAATTTATCCCATTCTGGTGAATTTTCCTTGACTTTTTTTTTTTAAAATTTTTGATTTTTCCCCAAAGAAGAGTCACTGAGAGTAGACCTGCTCTAAGCATTGACATGTACACAACCTAAACCTATTTAGGTTCTCTGTTAAGCAAGTCACTATTAGAAAGTACAGTTTCAAATTTGTGGCCTCTGACTTTCAAATGCTGACTCTGCTAATGTGACCTGACTTATATTCAACCAAGTGCATTTTTATTTTAGAAATTTTATGTGTTATTTAAAATAGCTTTGTCTGAGTGCAATAAGAGTAAATATTATTATATTTTTTTCTGTAGGATACTAGTTTCAGAGGTGATTCACATAGCAAAAGTACTGTTTTCTGTTTGCTTATAGCATTATATTTGCTTTAGCATTGTCAAATCTTATTATATTTGTAATGCCTTCAATTTTTTAATTGGAGAGGTTGCTGTTTTCTCTCTCCTCAGATTTATACTGTACCAAGAACAACTTCAGAAATGGCATCTGTGGTGAGTTTATATTTGGGATACTTTTAAACTGCTTGAGACTAACTGCATGCAAATAAGAATGTGTGGAATTCTTTTTCTTTCCTGTCTATTTTAATTCTATACTCTCATCCCATACTCTGTCCTCTTCAATATATTCATCAATGACCTGGATGAGGGGATAGAGTGCACCCTCAGCAAGTTTACTGATGACACAAAGCTGGGAGGGGTGGCTGACACAACGGAAGGCTGTGCCACCATCCAGAGAGACCTGGACAGGCTGGAGAGTTGGGCAGAGGAGAACCTTATGAAATTCAATAAGGGCAAGTGTAGGGTGCTGCCCCTGGGGAGGAATAACCCCCTGCACCAGGACAGGTTGGGGGCTGACCTGCTGGAGAGCAGCTCTGAGGAAAGGGACCTGGGAGTCCTGGTGGACAACAGGATGGCCATGAGCCAGCAATGTGCCCTTGTGGCCAAGAAGGCCAANGCCCTGCTCTGGCAGGGGGGTTGGACTAGATGATCTCCAGAGGTCCCTTCCAACCCTGTGATTTGGTGATCCCAGCAGTCATTTGTTTAGCTTTTCATTTTGCAAATAATATGCCTGGAAAACAGAATAAAATACGAACAAGTAGTACTTTTTCTATAGTTGCAGTATAGTTCCCATCTCGATCTCAAAATAGGCTGCATGTTGGTTTAGGAAATACGAACTAGAGAGGTAACTTCCATTCTAAAGAAGATCTTATGCTTCTTTAAAAAATGGAAATAGGAACCTTCCCTTGACTTAAAATCAGCCTTCATGTAGTGGTCTTAGTATTTCTTTTGATTTGAAGTTTGGAACAAGACTTTATGTGTCTAAATTAAAATTCTACAGGAAATAGTATATTAAAAGCATAGAAATTGGTGTATGAAATTGCATTGTTCTTTATCATAAGGTTAAAGATTTAGTACCGAAGATGATACAGCTTGACTTCATGTTAATTTTATGAAAAGTTTCATCTGTTTCCCCCTGATGTAGTAACTGAAAACCACAGTTTTCAGTCAGTTTGGCAGAACTTGCATTCTTTAAAGGAGACTAATCAGCATATATTGTAACCTTAAGATGATAGTAGTCCTTAAAAAGTATAAGATAGTCCTTAATTTGTTTAATCTTCCAACAAGTGTGCTATTTTAATGGGAAGACTTTTTTTTTTTTAAGATGAAATAAGCATACCTGAGGGTGGATGGTGTTAAAAGACAAAATTCTGTGTGAATGTTTGAATCATTTTTTCTTGTTCCCTAATTTTAACATGCCTTTCCAGTCTGTTGCACCAAAATACGTGTATACTCCTCTGAATCGCCTCAAAGATGGAACTATAGTGAATTTGTATGGCATTGTGAAGTTCTTCAAGCCTCCATATGTAAGCAAAGGAACTGGTATGTAGTATATTCAAGAGATTTAAAATTTTCTCCTCCAAACAGAACTGTTCGTACTATGTTAAAAAGTCAACCAGAACAACAAATTCAAGTGTTCCTCTGACCATGGTTCTCAGCTAACATCAAGGAAACAACAAGAAGTAGATAAGGGATATCTGAGTTGGTTTAGGCAGACTGGTGGGAATAGCAAATGATGAAAATATTTATCAAGCTAATCCTACCAGTATAAAACAGGGAAAAGGACCTGTAAAAAAAAAAATAAATTACAAAAGCCCTGCACCTATCCTTGAGGGAAAGGATTGTTTTGTAGCTATGTGCAATTCTTCCTTGAGATTTTGACAATAAGTGTTACAATATGCTATAAATGTGGTGCCAGCATATTTCTGACTTGTAGAAGCTGTGCAACCACTGAATCTTTTTTCTCTCTGTGAGGTGAACACTTACTGATTGTGCAAGTTTTGCTAGATTGTACCATTTCACTGGGTGCTCAGTAAGTACACAGCTAGGTGATATCCCTGCTGAATTCAGTTAAGTAGTAGAATTTCTTATTTGATTCAGAATTAATCAGTATTAAAAAGAAAGTATTTTCTGCTTATTATAAAATTACTGTGCTTTTTAAAGGTGTGGGGTTTTTTCCCTTCTAAATGTATTTCTAATTAAACAAAAAAGAATAGATTATGACAGTGGCTGTTGATTTTATGGTCTTAATCATGCAAGTTTCTTGAATAATGTCAGTAGCCGTGAATTTGGCTTCTAAAATTTTACAGAAATTTTAGAAGAAAGCATTAAATCAGAGCCAAGAGTTAGTGGCTTGTCTGCAAAAAATTTTGCAACCTTTTGCGAACAGATCTGTGTCATCATACTTGCCTGAAAGCTGCTAGCAGCAGGCTGAAGGTGATGCCCTCAAGATAAGGCATTAAATGCCTTTGTGAGAGCGCAGTGCTACACCTGCAGTACCGTGGCTTCCAGAGTGAGATTTCCTTAGAGTTAGGTAGCTTAAAACATAAGTGAGATAGTTGAAAGCTGTGCAGACATGGTGGCACACCCAAAAAAAGTTCCAAGTCCAACTAAGGTTCAACTAATGGTTTCACTTTTTGAAGACCAAGCAATCTTCAGCCCTTGTTTGAATCAGTTTAGAGTGTATGCGTGGGAGAAACGTCCTTGAGGTCTGTGCAAACGTGTGTATGCTAGTTTCAGTATGTTCATCTGAACTATATTGATATAATATGTATTGTGGGCATGCTTAACTGCTTCCATATGGTGCCTGTAGTATTCTTCTAGATAAACAGATACACTGGTATGAAAGACCCTATGGAAAGGAAATTTATGCTCTGACTTGTAGCTAAAGTGTGGTCTAATGCTTGCCCGTAGAAAAAACAAGACACACGTGGGCTGCTCTCTGGGCTACCAAGTGTCAGCTGTAGTAAAGGCAGCCACCAGCCCCGTCAGCAATCATAGATGAAGAACAACATCTGATTTTTCAAGAATGTATTAGACTGAATATATATATATATTGTATAGTCAGGACTATATTAGGTCCACAAGCTAATGAATAGCCTTTAGGAATTCAGCAGCATTTTACATACTGTTGACTATGTGAACAGAAGCAGCCACGTATCCGCAGCAGCAGGGCTCAGTGCCCTGGTGTCCACAGGAGAAAGGTTCGGTGCTTCCCGTGCACTTAGTTGTCAAAATGTATTCCCATTGGTGTTTATTATGGGTGGTGACAAAGCTTTCTCCTAGGAAACCTTTCTACATTCTTACTCGATGTTGAGAATGTAGTGTTTCCCAAAATAACTCTGAAACATAAACAAAAATCCATTCTGAAGAATACAAGATAATCTAATTTAAGCATTAACATGTAAAAATAGATGTAGTCATTAAGTTGGGAACTGAGCCAGTAACAGTCCATCTGGGGTTTTTTTAGTAAATATAGTGCATGTTGGTTTTTTTTCCTCTTGAGAGTAAATTAAAATGAGTATTATATTCTACATAGTCATTGATACAGTAAAGTTACTTTGCTAAACAATATATTGCAAATTTTAAGATGAAACATTGTTTTGTATAGGAAAAAGCAAATGTTGTTAGAGAAGGCTGTTGGAATAGTTGGATGTCACTGATCTTTCAGGAAAAAATGTTTTCTGATAATGCTGTAGCCCAGTAAAAGTGGAGAAGTACAAATTCCAATTGCTTTGCATTATGAATGTTACAACGTAACAGATATTCCTGGTTGTAAATGAGGAATAATGGTAAGTGAAAGTATCCGCAGGAACTTTAGACTGGAAGCAGAAAAGTGTTCTGGCATCTAATAAGAAATGCAAACTTCCATAAAATACTAAATTAAGTGTGTGCATGTTTGCTGTGGGTATAGCAAATCAAGTTATACTGCCAGCTTAGAAGTAATAATAATAAAAATTATTCTGCCCCTAAAGCAGAATACTTACGGAACTGGTGTGATTTAGCTACAGTTAATACTTAAATAATACTTAACACTTAAAAAGTATTAATTCAAAGAAAGACTCCAGAGGGAGCTCTTCAAAGGTCAGAGATGGGTTCCCAGATATTAGTGAATGGGTGGTGGTAGGTTTCTTGGGGGATTAAGGAGAAGAGTTTGGGGCTGCCAGACTTGAAAAAGGGTTAAAAAAGGGGAAAGCAAAGTCTTTTGGGTGTCTGTGGCCAGTCACCGGCAGCGGGGTGGCTACAGGGGCCTCTGAGGAGCGGCCGGGGCTGTCCCGAGCCGGACACAGCCGGTTCCAGCCGGTTCCGACCCACCTGCTGCAGGGCACGTCTGACCCCCACAGACAAGATGGTGGCATCTCCGGGAAGACATAGTTAAGAAAGGGCAAAGCGCTGCACAGCCCTGAGGAGTGAGGAAAAAAGTGTGAGAAACAGCCCTGTGACACCAAGGTCGGAGGAGAAGGAGGTGCTCCAGGCGCTGGAGGAGAGATTCCCCCGCAGCCCATGGAGAGACCACGCTGGAGCAGACTGATCCACACTGCAACCCATGGAGGACTTGTGCTATCCCAAAGGACTGCAGCCCATGGGATGATCCATGCTGGAGCAGGAAAGAGTGTGAGGAGGAGGGAGCAGGAGAGAAGAGGAGCTGTTGCAGACTGACCACAGGCCCCATTGCCTGTCCCCCTGCACAGCTCCAGGGAAGAAGGGTGAGGTAGAGGTGTTGGGAAGGAAGAAGTGAAGTTGAGCCTAGGAAAAAGGGAGTGGAGGGAAAGGCGTTTAGTCTTGTTTCTCACTATCCTACTCTATTTTTATTGTCAATACATTAAATTAATCTTCCCCAAGTCAAGTCAGGTTTGCCCATGATGGTAACTGGTAGGTGATCTCCCTCTCTCTTATCTCAACCCATGAGCTTTTCATCACTCTGAGTAAATTACGGAAGGGCAGTTCTTGAAGGATCACACGTGGTACTTTGGAGACCTGGGGACTTTGAATATCAGTGATAGCTGGAAATTATTGACAGCCATTCTTTCCAGATATGTAACAACAATAAAGCTAGGTGAACTGATTATCAAAGGAATATGTCTCTGAAAAAACTAGTACAGATTTTTGCAACTGATTTCTTTGACAAGATAATCACTTCAGTTTCATAAGTAGTAGAATTTAATAGGGAAAATGATGATTTACTTAACAACTAGTCCTTGCCTAGATGTCATCAATAACTTCCTAATATATCTTCCCCATATATTTTCAGTTGGTAATATTAAAAAAAAGCCAACAGCCCAAACTCAGCAATATCAGTGGAGATCAGGGACAGAATTTGAAAAGCTTCTGATTTACAAAGAGAGTTATGATTCACTTGCTATTTTATAATTAAAATCTCTACGGAAGTTTTAATTGATTTGGGCTTTAGTGTAAAAATATTCTCTACTCAGTTAAATATGTCAATGTTGGTTTTGGGGTTTTTTTACATAACCCAGGGTTATGTCTGCTTAAGAGGGTGCAAAATGCTCAATGATTGCTCTGAATTGCCAGGGCATGAAATGGCTCTTGTCAGAAAATTCCGTAGTTGCATTAGGTCTCGCACAATTCTGCACTAATGCATTATCTTTCTGACACTGTGTTAATGGAATCATAGCTTCAAGCTGGTAGCTGCTGGAAGCATGGGCAGTGGAGCCACAGTGCTTAATCCATATGGGTCTTTACTCACTATGTAGATGTGCCCCTAGATATGAGATATTGCTCCTTCTTCCAAGCATTAAAGCGTAGGGCTGAAGCTTTGCACTCTGTTCCCACTGAAAGCAAGTGGCACCTAATTTCGCCTTGTCAGTTTATATAATCCATAATTAAATATTCATCATATCGATTACCATTATTGCATTAGATGAAAGTTAAACCACTGATGAATGAAATGAGTTTTCAGTATGATTATAGATTATTATTTATTCCATAGAAAATTGTTGTAACTGAGCATGCTTCAGCTCAGGTTGTGCAGTCAAGAATGTCTATACATGGAATTTTATGTGTTTTGAAAACTGGGTACTTCCAAGAAAGTACTTCAGGTCTTGTTTGTCACAACAGGCTTTCTGTCTGCTGGAAGGTCTGTTGGAATTGTTCAAAATTACATTCTAGCTTTCCTTCCCCAACAGTTTAAGAGTCTTGGATATTTAAATTTTTTTAACAAAGGTGATTCTCTCCTCTCTCCCCTCTCTTAAGCCCAAGGACATCTCAAGAATTTAACTTGATTAAAAACAGTAAATATGGGGGGGGGGGGCGGGGGGCGCAGGGAAGAGCCTCTGTCTTTTTAATTTCCAACTACAGAGATTGTGTGCTTGACAACGACAACTTTTTGGGACATTACAATGTGGCGCTACTGCTTCCCCAGCTCGCTCTTTCTGCAAATTTTTTCCATCGCTGTTTTCCATAATGCAGGGAAGAATTATGGCAAGAGGTTTCCTTGCTGCTGATAAACAGTAAGTCATAAGAGTTATGTCCCATTTTCCTAGGGAAACCTCCACCTAACTTTTTCTTAGTATAGTCATATGTCACACATTGAAATAAAATCTCATTTTAGCCTAACTAGACATGCATGTGGATGATAACTATAAAAAATAATGAAAGGTAGCATTTTCAGTAAGTACGCTTCTATGAACCTTGCACAGTTCGAGGTCAGTGGTTCTACGTGCCCAAAATACAAATAAAGAACAATAAATCAGATTCTTAAAGGTATTTTGAAGGCCTAAGTTTTATTTTTATTTTCAATTTTTATTTGATCTGGTGCCAAGTCCATTAAAATTCTTAACCCAGAATTTGTTTAAAACGAAGTAGCTGAAAAAAAATTACATGTGGGCAACTTCAATGAAAACAGTAAATTTTCAGTAAATAGTAACAAACCAACTTCAGAGTACAAAGCAAACTAGTTGCAGGCTGTTGTGGTATCTGATGCTCCATTTGTGAAGAAGCAGAGTCAAGAGTTAAATCTGCAGTAGTTTTGTTTTTTAAAATACTGTATTTTGGTTTTGTTCCGAATCGGAATATTGAGCATGTATTTAAATTGTGCAGAACAGAATAAAAACTGTTGCAGAGGTAAAGATAGCGATTTAATTTCTGGAGCCTAAAGATAAGAGGATATTCTTTTACCTTCTGTTCACAGTGGTTTGTGTGTGTGCTTCTTTTTAAAATAATTACTGTTTCCTATTATCTAATACTGAAAATAAATAAAGGTTTAAAAAAATGTAAAAAGGAAATGAAAAATTAAACAGTTGAATAAATAGTTAATAGAAAGAAATCTCAAGACAGTTACTTTGATCTACGATTTACAAATGCTGGCATTAAAGCATCTGTTTAGCCAGATGCTTCGGGTAGTTACTGAGTGTTTGTATCTCTTAAGCGTATTGCCATGCTAGAAATAACAAGGTGTAGAAAAATATCTTCAGTTTCATTCTTTGGAGGTTTTGTTTTGGGGTTCTGCAATATCTGTGTGTGCAATACATACACACGCAGATATATGGGGAGTGTGTGTACATTTGTATTGTTTTGCTGAACATACTGGTAAGTTAGCTGATTCAACTGCTTGGTTTTAGTCCAAAGACACTTGTGTATTGAATGGCCTCAGTAATTCTTGAAAACAGCATTCATGTTTGCTGTAGTTTTGAAGAGAGAATAATTTGCTACAATAATCTCACTCTCTTTTTTTGTGTCTATTGAAATATAAGAAACAGAAGGCAATCTCTGATTAGAGTCCTTCATTGCCAACAAGATAGTCAACAACCTTTTTATCTGTTTGCAGGGGGAAGTTACTGATCCAGGATAGTGGGTTTTCCACGTAAATGTTAGTCAGGAATGCATATGTCATTGCCCAAAAGGGGATTCATAATTAGATCAATGATTTCTACCTTAAAAATTGTTTATACAAGTGTATTTGTTAGGAACGGTGAAGTCTTGGGTAAAACCAAAGTAAGCATGTTTAATCAGTAAGTACCGAATGCCTTCCTACAACATCGCTAACTACTAATCTGCAGAGCTTTTGTAGCAATTCTGGTTTTCTTACACTTACAGAAAAATAAATTTGTAAGTGAAGCTGTGGGTTTTGGGGGTTTTGTTGGGCTTTTTATGTATCTTTACGCTGTGGAGAGACGCTGACATTCTGACCATGCAGATGACTGATGTAACAGTCCATAAAAGAGCCAAAATGCTAAAACACTTATAAAAAAAAAGCTCTAATCTGAAGAATGAACCTAAACTGTCATCACAGCAGAAGAAACTAACTTTCCAATATCTGTTACAATTGTACAGGGCTACAAAACATTAATGTTTCAAACTGTTTAAAATCAGGACCTAGAAGCTTGGAGATCAACATTCTCCATGTAGTTAATGCAGCCTCCCACTGATCCTGACTTGGTATTTTATAGATTTTAAGATAGTTCTTGCAAAAGCCATGAATTCCTTTGCCTAAATTTATTTTCTAAAAAGCTACTTAACCAAATAGTTGTGGGGTTTTTATGGGATGAAATAAAAACCTAAATAACAAGTTGAAGTAATTGTATTTTTAAAGAACATTAAGGACTAGTCTGAGAGGGTATCAGAAGCATACAAGGTAGATGCATCACTGTGTTTCCTATTTAAAACAAACATTGCTTTTATCTCCTTGTTTTCTGAGGTGTTACAAGCATCCTTACAGATAGCTATCCATTGCTGGTGGTCCCTCACGTGATGTTAAGCCCGAGTGGGAGTACCTGTTCATAATAATAAAGTGTATCAAAAAACCCGTAAGTGCAGTTTGGCGTTCTGTGTAGTATCAGCCTAAAACCAGTGCTTTCACTGGTCAATCTAGTATGACAGTAAAAACTTTCTTTTATAATAAATACATTTGCTGACATCTACAGTGCCACACTTTTAAGACAGATCATTACAAGTAAAAAATACCAGAGGTAAAATTTCCCTTTGTAAGAGAAGTTATCAGTGGAGTATCTTTATCTAGTAAAGGAAAATTGACACCAATAAGTGAACTTCCTTAACTTCCTTTTTTTTTTTGTTTTCTGGGTTTGTTTGGGGTTTTTTTTTTTCGGTTTTGGTAGCTTGTTAACAGAGGAGTTTTGCTTAATTGAAAAGTATATTGTGAAAAGTCAGAAGTTTGAGCAATGACATTTCTTATATAGTTTCCTGTAACACTGGGACATTATTTAAATTCAGCAGTGCTGTTTAGAGTTTGACTCTCATTATTTGTGCAGAAAAGTCAATTCAATCACTGAACTATGCCGCTATGGAAAGCAGAAAGCAACTTTCACATTCCAGCTGGAGAATGAAAGACAAGTGACTTTATTTTTGACCTTCAAAAAGGACTTGCTGTATGAAAATTTCTTTGATTTTTTTTTTAAAAAAAAAATCTTTATGCTTTGCTCTTGAGGAGCTTTATTTTAATTAGGTTTATTGTAGAAGTGATGTTTTGAGGTCATAGTTAAGAATGGAAGTCTAAAACTGTAGAGACAGAGAACCTATATTATGTATAAGGCGTTCTCTGTTGATATAAAGCAAGTATAATATACTACTTCAGGTAGGATGATTATTAGTCTTTGAGTATGCTAATTGCACAGAAAATGAAGGGAGTGTGTTAACTTTTCCCCCTTAAATAGGCAGCTGCATACATATGAAGCTGACTAGGTTATAGCATCACAGCATCAAACAGTAACCACAGTTTTAATCTGGAATATTTTTGTTATTTCACTCTCAATTCTTATGTTGATTATATGAATGCACTGTAATGTGTTATTCTGTATTCTCAAAGGATTGTAAATCTATGAACCATATGTTTTTTTCTTCTTAATTGCTCATTTTGCTCATATCGCTTTGCAGCTGACCTGTTAAGTTAACCTCTAGAATTCATACCCACAGAAATACAGTAGTAAATACTTGCAATTTTGTGTCAGCCCTTGGCTATACTTTATTCATGTCTTTTTATCCTGGCAGAGAATGTCAGATTAGGTGATGTATGACACTTGGCCCTGTGCCTTTGGTGGCAGCGTACAAAAGAATGCAACTTTTGAGTGCAATAGTTAAAAATTTATCATTATTGAGTTTGTGTAAAAATCTTGGGGAGGAAGAATAGTATATATTTTATAGAAATACTACAGATTTTTGTATCTCTAGGGAAATAAGATTTTTTTTTCTTAGTAAGCCTTCATTGGATTTGTTCTTTCAACACTTTAGTCACTCAAGTCATGAGATAATTTAAACTTCTAAGTTTAAATCATAGTAAGATTTAAGGGTATATTTGCTGGAAACAGCAAAATATTTCTTTTAAAAGCATAGGCAGTGCACATACAAGCATATATTTTAATCCAGTCTAAATGTATCTGTCTTCATGTCTGGGGAGTCTCTTCACTAAGTTTACATATGATAATTTTCTTCTTTTGACTGCCTTCTTATAGTTTTTATATCATGCAAGTCTGATGGTTCTGGTAGTCTGATGCAAGTCATGCATATATATCATGCAAGTCTGATGGTAGACTGGTAGTATTGGTTTTTTCAAAGCTCTCTAGCAATACTTTATTTATGTGTCTATCTTTTTGTAAAAATACAAGATGCAGATTTTATCGACTTTGTTTTAGCATTATAACATGTTTGTTCGGTTTCCAGGTACGTAAACTCTGGTTTAGTGTCATTATCTCTACCTTGTAGACTTAGAGCTAGGGGAAGTTGGGTTTTTTATTTGTTTGCATTTTTTGTTTGGTGGTTTATTTTGGGGAGTTAAAAAAATATCTGTCAAAAGCAAAACAGATTTGACTTGGGGAATTTAATTAATTGCCAGCTAACATAAGCATTTAATAACTGATTCCGATATTGAGAAGCAAAAAAGAGAAATATTTAAATGCTCAGGGAAAACACCTTTCCTCCACCTTTTCCCAGGCTCAGCTTCACTCCAGACACCTCTCCTTTCCCCCTTTCTAGTCTCCACTCCCTTCTTACTGCTGCAGGTCACTGTGTCTCTCGGGGGAGCAGATGGTGGCACAGGAGGTAGGGTATGCAGGTATGCAGCACTTCTTTCTGCTCCTATATGTTGCGTACTCTTTTCCTCTGTACATTCCTTCTTAGTGGTCTCCTCTGCTCCAGCGTGGGTTCCTCCACGGGCAGCCCCTTTTGGGGGGGAGTACCTGCTCTGGTGTGGGTTATCCATGAGCCCCAGTCCCTTCGTGAGTGTTCCTGCTCTGGTGCGGGCTTACCAACAGACCACCATCCTTAACTATTTCTAAAGGCCAGCGTTTTGTGTACATAAATGTATTAGGGTTGTAATCAGCTTGTAATTGTAATTGTCATTGTAATTCAGCCCTGAACTGTAAGTTTCAGTAAATGCTATCATAATAAGTATCCAAGAAAAAAGCACTATGTCTTCTTGATTAAAAGCAACTAGGGCAAGGTATGTGGAGGTTTGAGGTTCTAAACATACAGCAAAGTTGATTTGGGGTATTTGAAAAGTTCTCAGGCACCTTAACCAGCTACCATGCTGTGAAAGAGCAGGTGTAGTTTTACTCAATTTTATGTTTGTAAAATATCTGAGCACACATGCTTCTGTAAGCTGAAATGGAAACTGCAAGTTTCATTTATGGCATCTGCAAATAGTGGCCTAATCTAGGCTGGTTTGCTCTATCATATATCTGTCTTGTTTTGAATTTACTTTTTAGATCATTAATAGAACTTAAATTCTATTACTGAAGTTTAACTTGAAAAGGGCGCATTTCAGATTCTTACTGTACTTTATGGCTACCACTGTGTGACTGTGTCCTTGCAGTGTATACCTTGTGTATTTTGGTGAAGTGAAATATAAGTAACTTACTCTTTAATTTGCTTTTAGATCTTGTAGAACTCATTACCTCTGCAGAAGACAGTACAAAAATAAATCTTAAAGGATTGTATAAGATCGTACCTATCCTTCCCGTTTTATAGAGGGAGTAATTGAAACCTGAAAATAGAGCATGCCTGCTGCAGACAGAAGAAAAAGTTTTGTGTTTTCCTGGCTCACAGACCTGTGCTTGGTCACCCATTTCATTTTCAGTTATTTGGGCTAATTATTGGCAAGATGGGCCACACTTCAGTTGTTATGGTACTGTAGCTAAATTGACTTTGGAAGGCTTAGACAGATAATAGCAGAAAAAAAATGGCCATATGGTTGTTCATCTCAAGTTCAATATCTGTATATTAATAACTCCATAATGCCTGTTACTCATTGAAACACTTTTATATTTTACAGATTATTGCTCAGTTGTAACACTTGTGGACCCATCAAATGTCAAGTTAACGTGCACTCTTTTTAATGGAAATCTAGATTCCCTACCAAAAATTTACAAAGTTGGAGATATTGTTCGATTTCATAGAATAAAGGTATGTACTAGAACATGGCGGCGTTACGTGCTTGCTTTTTTTGCAGTAAAAGGATTGTAGGAATCATTTAATTCTTCATGTGCTGAAATTAACACATGGAGACATTGGGTAAAGCAATTGAGTGATAAAACAACTATGGTTATGCTATGGATCAAAACTGGAAATAAACTATCAAATTTTTTAAACAACATCAGAGCACTGAGCTGATACCTCTCTTTAAAAAAGTGTTAAGATGTTGTTGTGACAGCTTCAGAACAGCATTCTTTTTTTTGAATATTTGTTAAACTAGTTGGCAAAAATCATGTGGTAATACTTCTAGATGAACAGAATTTAACTGACATAAATATGCATAATTTATTCCTCCTCAGATTAATAGAATTGAGGGATTACTTCTGCTGCAGAGCAGTTTAGATCCGCTGGAGAGTTGCTCAAATGTAATCTATCTGGGGTTGTTAGTGTGCAGCATGCTATAGCTGCTTCTTTGATGTTTATCCTGGCTTACCCTGTATGTGTACAGATTTATCTGTATCAAAGGCCATGAAGGAATCAGTGTTTATAGCTTTGGTACTGCTTCTGCTGGTGTTTTTCTTACGCCTGCTGCAACTCTATAGGGAAGAGGAACCACACTACAGAGACTGAATGGAAGTCTTGTAATGCTAGACCATACTTAAAGAGGTGCAGAATAGTACCAAAGGTATGTTTTTGCCATGTTAGATATAAATTTGCCAGATAACCATACATAATTAGATAATTTAATTTTGCTTAATTTGCAAAAATGAGTAAATGTCCTGAAAGAGGCCAGTTAAAAGAAAAAAAAACCACAACCAAACAGTTTGCATATTAGAACATTCTTGAGTGATCTAGGAAATTTAGAATTGTACAAAAGAATGATGAAAGAGACAGTCAGTAGTACTAAGCCTGTATGGTTTGATACGCTGTGGCAGGAAAACAAAGAAAAATAACCCAACATGACAGTAAATCTCCAGTCTCAACTACTGGAGATTTGTACCATTGAGTTTATTGAGAAAGAACTTTAGATTCAGAAACTATTTCAGTTACTCATGTATATTATACGTAGATTCATAGAATCATAGGGTTGGAAGGGCCCTCTGGAGATCATCTAGTCCAATCCCCTGCCAGAGCAGGGCCACCTTAGAGCAGGTTGCACAGGAACCCATCCAGGCGGGTTTTGAATGTCTCCAGAGATGGAGACTCCACCACCTCCCTGGGTAGCCTGTTCCACTGCTCTGCCACCGTCAAGGTAAAGAAGTTCNCTTTCCTCAGAGCTGCTCTCCAGCAGGTCAGCTCTCAACCTGTATTGGTGCAGGGGGTTATTCCTCCCCAGGGGCAGCACCCTACACTTGCCCTTATTGAATTTCATAAGGTTCTTCTCTGCCCAGCTCTCCAGCCTGTCCAGGTCTCTCTGGATGGCGGCACAGCCTTCTGGGGTGTCAGCCACCCCTCCCAGCTTTGTGTCATCAGCAAACTTGCTGAGGGTGCGCTCTGTCCCCTCATCCAGGTCATTGATGAATATATTGAAGAGCACTGGGCCCAGTACTGACCCCTGGGGAACACCGCTCATCACTGATCTCCAACTAGACTCTGTGCCCTAGCCTATTCTGCGTTAGTATAAGGCTTCCTTAAGGTAATATTTATTTGTAATTAGAATTAGGAATATTTAGATTTTGAAGCTTGTGTTGCTAATCAGTACCTGAGATGTGGCATTAGTCTTGGATGTTCATCGAGTTGACTTCAAGTGGGAAAGTCTTATGCTAAATTTTATATTCTCTCTGAATCCAGTGTGGATGAGTGTTACGCAGATATACTCATTTCTGAAATTCAGGGGAGGTATAAACATGTTTACTGCTTCTTAAATCAAAATACGTATTTTATAGTATATGTCTGAAAAAGGAGAAGGTACAAAGGAGCCTGATTAAAAGAAAAGAACTGAAAAGTTGCACGTCTGTGGTAGGTTAATAGTGGATTTTTTTGAGACGTGGGAAGTACAGGTTAAAAAACAAAACAAGACCACTTTCAGAGAAGTTATGCATGCACCTTCTTTTAGGCAAACCTAATAATGTCTTAGCTGCACTATTTATCTTTAATATAAACCTACTGGTATAGTACATGTAAGGTACTGCACCCTTTTCCTCAAATTTTTGAGGAGAAGGGTGCAGTACCTTACATGTACTATTTTGAGGAGACATGTACATGTACATGTACAAATTTTTGAGGAGACCATTCTAAAATCCTTATCAACTAGTATTTCATAATTTTCCAAGTTGATGTTTCAGTATTTAAAGATAGGTCTGTTAATTCCATCCCCTGTCCTGGTTTGACCATTTTTGTTTTCAGTAGTTTTACTTTTCAGTTAAGTCTCTTCTAAATAACATCACTCTCTGAAATTAATGGCAGAGTGATAAGGTGTCCTGGTTATAGTTAATAGCAAGGAATGGTATGCAGAGAGGCTCTGGCTTATACTCACTGCTGTAACAGCCAAGGTCAGCTGACTTTGTTATGTACCAAGTTGGAAGGTCGGAAGCAGAGGAGTGTAAAGGGGTCCCACCTGTGAGGAGGAGCGGACAGGACAGGTGACCCAAAACTGACCGACACGTGTATTCCATCCCATCTGCCTCAGGCTCAGTATAAAGCTGAGGGATCAAAGGGGTTAACTCTCCTTCAGTGGCCAGCATCTGAGGAGGACTGTCTGTCTGCCTTTGATCCTGATCCATGCATTCTGGAATCCAGCTCCCATCCACCACTGAGTCCAGTCTGGAACTTTCCCAGTGCCTCCCAGTGATGTGATCATCATCCTGGGAGCTTGATACTGGTTTTGTATATACTGTATATATTTCATTACTTACAGATAGTATTATCTTTTATTATTAATATTTCATTAAAGTAGGTTTAGTTTTCTTTTCAACCCATAACTGTCTCTCCCTTCTTCTCTCTCCCTTTTCTTTTGGGAGGGAGAGAGAGGTTAAAGCAAGCATCTGTTGTTCATTTAGTGGCCAGCCNGAGTGATAAGGTGTCCTGGTTATAGTTAATAGCAAGGAATGGTATGCAGAGAGGCTCTGGCTTATACTCACTGCTGTAACAGCCAAGGTCAGCTGACTTTGTTATGTACCAAGTTGGAAGGTCGGAAGCAGAGGAGTGTAAAGGGGTCCCACCTGTGAGGAGGAGCGGACAGGACAGGTGACCCAAAACTGACCGACACGTGTATTCCATCCCATCTGCCTCAGGCTCAGTATAAAGCTGAGGGATCAAAGGGGTTAACTCTCCTTCAGTGGCCAGCATCTGAGGAGGACTGTCTGTCTGCCTTTGATCCTGATCCATGCATTCTGGAATCCAGCTCCCATCCACCACTGAGTCCAGTCTGGAACTTTCCCAGTGCCTCCCAGTGATGTGATCATCATCCTGGGAGCTTGATACTGGTTTTGTATATACTGTATATATTTCATTACTTACAGATAGTATTATCTTTTATTATTAATATTTCATTAAAGTAGGTTTAGTTTTCTTTTCAACCCATAACTGTCTCTCCCTTCTTCTCTCTCCCTTTTCTTTTGGGAGGGAGAGAGAGGTTAAAGCAAGCATCTGTTGTTCATTTAGTGGCCAGCCCAGCCTAAACCAGACACCCTCACTTACACTGTTGGTTTTTTTTTTTATCGCACCCGAGCTGTTTTAAGTATTTTCCAGCCCTAATCCATATCTCCCCAGATGCACAAGCTTGTATAATTGCTTTCTAACTTAGAAAGATTTGGAGTCACTTAGTTGTCTTTTTCTGGATGATGGTGTTTTGACTGCCCCAGGCTAACAAACAGTTACTTTGGATATTTTCCTACCTGATCTGAGCAGGTAAAAACATGACAGAGAAGCCTGGTGCCAACTGCAGGGAGTGAAGTGGGAGAGATGTGACACCTTCCTCTCTTTCACCTACAACCAGTGTAGTATGTGTGATTGCTGTGCAACACAGTTTTCAGTTCAAAAAAGGAATCAACTCTAATTAGAGTTCTAATTACTTTATCTGCAGTTCCTCCTTCACTCTCCTCCTTTTGTCTTCAGGCCTTATCACCTTCTCTTAGCTTGCTGCATATTGAAAGCAGTAGAGGGTGGCCGAGACCATAGTCTGTCAAGCTCTGCTTACCAATGAGGACAGATATTCATAGTCCTTGCAGCGTGTGTTCACATTTCCAGGGCCCAGGTATGTTTTTGAGAGACTTGCAAGAAGCTGACATTAATAGCAAACACATTTTAAAAATGACTGCTCCCTGCTACACTCTTGGCTGCTAATAAGTAACTTCTCTTCATAGTAACACAGGTGTTGGAAAGGTCTGATGATTTGGAGCTAATAAGAACTTAATAGAGAGGATTCTGTTGGGATTACTCTAGGTAATCATTTTATTTGCTCAGTATTTGTTGCACAGAGTGAAAATCTTAAATGTCTTAGTAACTGAATTGAAAGATTATCCAGTCTTAATTACACTTCTGTTAATATTTCTTGAAGTGCATTTTTATGACTTCTTATGATGATTTCTCATGAATTGTAGTACTTAGTAAAGTGCAGTACTGTGTTTGGGCCTTCAACCACGGTCAGTGATCTGCAGAGAAGACAGTGTAGGGTATTCACCCACCCCCCAACATAAAAGTTAGGCCTGTGATAAAATTGTCGGAGCTCCCTCTGTCTTCACGGCGAAGAAGGAGTTGTCTCAAAGGGAGTTTTCTTGGAACTTTTTTTTATGGTTCGATGTGGATGTTCTTAATATCTTAGACTAATGACTAATATTTAAGCTGTTAAAGAGAGGGAAGAGACAACCTGCTGGTACTTACTAAATCTGCAATATCCTATCCTCTCTTGACTTGGGAGTTTTGGCGTGTGCTCTGCCGTTCTTGTATTACTCAAACCCTGCCATGACAATAGAATTGTTAATTTCCTCATTGGCTTTTTTCCAGTATTCCCTATTACCTTTGAGTGATTCACAAACAAGAATTTATTTTCTCCCTCCCACTGAAGTGAATTGGTATTTGATTTACATTTCAATGTTTGGGAATTGGAGAAGAGCAAAGCACATTCTTATTTAGGTGTTCGTTTTGTTCAGTGTACTCTCATTGTCTAATACAATCACAGTCTAGGATGTGTTTTGGTGAGTCTTCTTCCAGAATACCCAGCATTATAGAGCTGTGTCACTCATGTGGAATAGTTGGAGGATGAAGACCAAAGGAACAACCTCTCACTCTACACTTCACTTATATGACTTCCTCAGCATAACCCAAGCCCTGTAGCAATTACTAAGATCCAAGACTTAATTCTATAGCTTTTTGACACAGTAATCTTGATACTATTCTCCTCTCTTACTTTTGTGCCTTGACGACTTCTGTACATAGGCTGCGGTTCAGTTCAGGCAGGTCTTGGACCACTGTCTCTTAGGTTCCATTCAAAAACAGAAAAGAAAGAACCCAAGGAAATAAGCTGGATACATGTCTAGGCGAACTAATTTTTTGTCTTGACACAATGGAAAACCTGTATTTTATTTGTTTGTGTTCTTCCATCAAGTTTCTGCTCCAGCTATTCCAGACCATTTTTCAAGTTAAAGTGCAGTCATCTGTCTCTAAAACTTTGTGTAAGATGCTGAGTGAATGGGGAGAATTGAAGAGCATCCCTTTGTGGCTTGGAACCCCCATCCTCTAGCATAAGGTAAACTTTTTTATCCATCTTCTAGAAAGAAATAATTTTTCACAGCCATCACGTATAAGAACAAATCAGAAGAGTTTGTGGTTAGTATATTGTATTCTTTCTTTGCACATATCCCAAGTTTCTGTCGTGGTTTTTGGATGGAGTTTCACTTGAAATAGAAGCCATGTGCAGGCATTTTTCGCAAATTACTACAGGTCTTTTTAAACATTCAGTACAATCAAAATATGTAATAATCTGTGCTGGGGAACTTTATGGATCTAGCGATGGTAGGTCTTAATATGGCAAAGAGAGTGTTTCCAAGGATAGTGGTGGACTAAAAAAAAGTGCATTAATTAAAGAGTTTGCCTGGGGAGTTTCTGGAATCTTTCAAGGCTGGAATTTTTCAAGGCTCAACTAGCCAAAGCCTGATGTGACGCAGTGCTGACAACAGCCCTGACCTGAGGATGAGGTGAGACGTAGTGGTATCCTGAGGTCCCTGCCAGCCAAAATTGCTGTGGTTCTGTGATTGGGCTTCTAGTACTTCTAGTACTTAGACAGTATCCCTTTTCAGTGCAATCATCTGTAACCCCATCTCTACCTTCATAATATTCAGATCAGATTCTGTGTTTGAGAAGGAGGGGACTTCTTTGTCACTGCTTATTTGCATAAGGTATCTTGCTTCTATGTGAATTGAACCCTGTTTGGGTCACACAGAGTGGCATGTGTTATGTACATGTGCTTAACTGAGGGGAATATGTTGCTCACCAAAGTAACTATAATTCTTGCAGATGCATTCCCTGTAGACAATTTTGAACTCTTTCTTTTCACTATCATCTCACATATACTACATTTCTGCAGTCAACGGAAGACTGGGTAGCAGCATGTAAACATTGATCTTCTATTATTTTGTTGCCAACCATGAATCACAGAGATCGTAAGTTTTTGACTTCTGCTTTGGTAAAAGATACCTTACAATGAGGTCTTGAGCTGAACGTATACTCTAATTGGAACAGAAGTTTGGACGACGCATTTTACATGGTGTAACAATTCAAGTAAAAAAAAACAGCAAACCACAACACAACTGGATTTCTTGAAATAACTTTATATGTGTAAATAATAATCAAGTTTCAAGCTTAATATACTCAGATTTCAAAGAATTATCCTGATCTTTCCACAAATCAATAGTCAATTTTTAAGGAAATCTTCATTCTTAGTATAAGAACATGTACATTACCTTAGTGTATGTTGGCTTACAAGGCATTTTTTTTTATATTCTAAGATGATCTGTGACTGCAGTGGTTTTGTAATATCCTTTGCTTCTGCAATTTAGCAGTCAGTTTTGATGGAAAACTACCTCGGAGATGCTATTATTCCAGCATACCCTACTTACTATTGCACTTTTCTACTGAGTGAAGTGAGTAACACCACCTTCAGTTAAAATAAATAAATAAATAAATCCAGGTGGTTTAGGTTGCTGTAAATCTATTTACAAATATTTCAAGATTAGCTTCTTTTCACTGAGTGTATTCAGGATAGAGTTTTACCGCATAGGAATCACTAGAGTTTATTGTCCATGCAGTCTGTTGAGGTGACATTTATTTTGTTCTTTAGTTTATAAAAACTATGCCAAAGGCTCCTTCAATATGTACTGGAATTTACTTGTCTGCTTAGAACAAGCCAAATAAATGCTATCTGCTCTGGTTTTGTTTAGCAACCATTACTTACTCAATTTATTTAAAATTCTCAGGGAATTTTTTAAGCGGTAGCCATCTGCCCTACTTACCTGTCCTTTCCCCCCACCGATTTTTTTTAAAAATCCAAAGGCCTCTAGAAATGACACAAAAAACTACTGAGGGGGAACTGTCATATATACAAAAATCTCAGATTAGCTCTTTACCCTAAATTTAATCCAATTTCAAAGTTGTTTGTGTGAAGAAAATATAACTAGTTTGCAGTACCACTGCTTAACTTGATCTGAGATCTACTTGGAGTGCCATAATGAAATGACACTTGCCCATGGATTTTGTTCATTTTACACTCCAGTGATTCCTTATCACTTTAGCAATGATTTGTTTTTAAAGGACAAGCCCAGAGAATTTCTGGTGACCGTCATTTATTCTGTTGGTCTGACATAAGTATTTTCCAGCTATGAAATATTTTGTTCTGTAACCCATTCTACATTTACTTTTCCTGTTTGTTCTGTTGTTCACTAAATGATGTTGTTGAACGCTGTTTACCTTTGAGACCACTCAATGGCTTCTCCACATGCCTATGCTAAGGACGTTTGATTTTGCTGCAATCATTGGTAATTTTCTCTTCGCGACACTTCAGGTTTACCTTCTTACATATTTTATTGCTTTTGTTATTTTATAACTGCATTTCCCTACATCAAGGATGATTTTAAATCCACTAAATGAGGGTACTAGGAGACGTCAGAAGTACAGTATGTTCAAGCACAGCCTCATGAGTGCTCAAAACGTGACGTAAAGAATTTGGGAAATGGGGAAAATAGTCCATTGTGAAACATTAGTGAAAATCCAGGGACACAAAGTAGTTTTTGAACTGGATTCCTGGAGGATTTAGAGCCTTCATAAATAGGCTAGAAGTCTGGGACAGAATTTTTAGTAAGGAAGAAGTCAAGGTATTCTGATGATGATTTAAAAGAATTAGTGAAGAAGTAAGTAAGTAGGTAAATTGGAAACTAAAACGCTTTGAGAAACATTTGACATGTCAGACAAGATACTTAAAAATACGCTTGAAGTATCTTTTGATAGCGGATGAATGAGCAAAAGTGATGAAAGAGATTTTTCCTCCCCTCTGGATGTTATCTATTTTGAGAAGGTATGGAATATAATGCCAGTGGCAGCAACTTAAGTAAATCTGTGTATTGGAAAACATCTTAGTGCTATAGTAGAACTTTCTTTTCCATATCATGGGTAATGGGCATGAGTTGATTATGAAACTATGTATTTTACTGATTTATTTATTTATAATATTTATTATTATTTATTATTGATGCTGTTCAGCCTGGAGACGAGAGAGGTCTGGGGAGACCTTATAGCAGCTTTCTAGTACCTAAAGGGGGCCTACAGGAAGCATGGGGAGTGTAATGATAGGACAAGGGGTAATGGTTTTAAACTGAAGGAGGGTAGATTTAGATTGAATGCTATGAAGAAATTCTTTACTGTGAGGGTGGTGAGGCACAGACACAGGTTGCCCAGGGAAATTTTGGATGCCCCATCCCTGGACATGTTCAAGACTGGGTTGGATGACGCTTTGAGCAACCTGGTCTAGTGGGAGGTGTCCCTGCCCATGGCAGGGGGTTGGCACTAGATGAACTTTAACGTCCTTTCCAAACCAAACCATTCTGTGATTCATTGACCTCTCTTGTGTTTTTAATATCTAAACTTAAAGGTTAAAAGACTAAAGGTTTTCAGTGTTACAGTGAAAAAAAAACTATATCATGAATTGATGTGCTGGAGAATGCTTAAGTAAATGAAAAGTTATCTGAGAGATGATCCTTAATGCATTTGTACTTTATGTCAAAGTAGCAGGGATTAAAGGAGTTTCTGTCACCAAGATTGAACTGCTTTGTTTATGAATTTCCAAGGAATACCTGATTGGTGTTCTTATTATAAAATTTAGGCCTAAATCATTGGCTGTGTTCAGGTAAAAAAATGTTGCTATTTAGAACTTCTGTCACACCTTTCAGATCCTGCAATTTTAAGTCAGTAGGATTTTCAGCCATTTGAAAATTGAGCACTGGGAATCCTGAACTATATTGTCTCCAAATGCTATATTCAGAAGTCTTGTTGCTTTTTGGTAGGCAAATTTTAATTAAAAATGGCCGATCAAAACAGCCAGTTTGAGATTTCTGGATGATGAGTCATGCAGTGCTTTGATACATATAAAAAGGTGCAGAGAACAATAGGGCTAGACTAGATCCTTGAAGTAATGCTTCAGACTTTGAAAGCTGTGTTTTGTGTGGTAGCAGATACACAGCTAAATCAGCAGGATACAGGGAACCTGCCATTTACCAGGCAGTGGACATAAGAGTAATTGTGCAAGCTGTATTCATAATTCAAGGGGTGAAAGCTGGTCACTGTTTGCTTTATAGAAAAAAAATAAATAGCTCCTAAAACTGATGTTTTCTTTTTCAGTTTCTTAGTATCAGAAATGGGGCTATTGCAAGAGGCATGAAACAGGACTCCGTAATACCTTTGTTCCACCATCACTCTGTTCTGTGACCCCTAAAAATTAATTTCTCTTGTGCCTCAGTTTCCCTATTCGTAAAAGCAATGCTGATGTGTTCCCCACACAAATATTTTGAGATTTGTGAATAAAATACTTTGCACTAATGCTCTATATTTACAGGTGGGTATTAGTCTGCTTCTTTGAAAAAATTTTGTGTTAGATTGGTTTTGGCTACTCACTTTGTTTCCTTGTTAATGTTAATTTCCTAATTTTGTTTTTGTTTTGACTCTGTTCTCCTAATAGCGCTAGGAACAAAAATAGTCAATGATTCATTCTTCATGCACAGGATAAAACAGAACTGTATGTATATTTCAATGTAGTGCAACCACATTTTTTTTTTTTTCATATTTTGTTACAGATCAGGGAATACAATGGACAGATGCAGGGAATTACCAGTGCGGGATTTGCATCCTTGACATTTGATGGAACTGTAGGAGCGCCAGTAGTTCCTCGAACCTCTAGCAAAGTCTACACTTTCATGGATGAAGAACAGAAAACAATAGAAGAATTACGTGTTTGGGCAGCCAGTAATCTTTCCATCTCTGGACCAGTAGCAAAATTGTCCGATGTCCAGCCAATGCTGTACTTTGATCTCACTTGCCAGCTGGTAGGAAAAGCAAAAGTGGATGGATCTTCTTTTCTTCTAAAGGTAGATTTATTTTTTTAAAAATAACGTTATTTATGCATTTATTAAGACATTGTGATTCAGTTTTCAATAAAATCGGCATATTCATTGATTTAAATAATGTTATGTAGATATGTATTTTGAGGTTAAAGAAATTTATGATCCTTGACCATTTTATTTCTATGAAAACAAAACAGAAATCCTAGTTCTCTTTAAAGTTGTTAATCTGATTTATTTCTTTAGAGAGCTTTTGTAAGGTGGCATTGGTATAGATCATTGTTTCACAAACGTTTGTATATAAATGCTGACAATATTTCTCATCTTCTAGAAATCTTGTAGTTTTTTAGTCAGAAGCAATTATTGCTAAATTTTCTAGGTGTGCTGGATATAATTAATGCAGTAAGTAGCACTATCTAGAAAATGAATGAATGGATAATGTTATCTGTCTTGATGGATTTTAGGTAGCTTCTTTTAGTTATTTAGTTTAAGTATAAGCGCTTTGGGGATCAGTGCTTACTAAAAGTACAAAATGCAAAGTGCCACACAACAGGAGAGTACTCTCCAAGGGTGGTCCTTAACACCAGCTAAATAAAACGGAGGTCTGCATAACTTTACTATTTTTAGCTCCAGATGATCAAATCAGGTGTTATTCTGAAACTCCTCTGTAATTCTTTTTTTCTTTTATAAGTTGGTTGTTAAAATGTGAGTGATGAACAGACTGTTTTGTTTTATTTTATGACTTCCTAAAATTGGTCCTACTGCATTAAGCTGTATTGTAACAGCATTTTTAGAAACAACACACTGCATTATTACTTCCTTAAAGCAGGAAAGATTTTTCTGGTGCAGAACAATGCATGTGCTACACAGAAACAAACCTCAAGTGTTATCCTGTAATATGCTTTGCAGCAGTTATAAATACTTTCATTTAATTATCCCTTGTGAAATAGATGTCAAATGAGACCCAGAAAAATTTCAGAACTTTGTGGACTGTAAGAAGACTGTTCATTAAGAAGTATATGTTCAGCATTGAAGGACCCTTTACAAGGACAGAGACAAGTGCTTTCTTATATTTCCTTACATGCTTTTTTGTGTTTTAATATCTGAAGTCGATTTTGTCAGTTTTGTATAGTGAAGATAATGACTTGGAGGGGGGAAACTTAGCACAGATTTGTGAAGGTAAAAGTTTGAAATCAAATAACAGTAGATCAATTTTTCTGGTGTGTAATTCCTTTGACAGTATTTTTTTTAGTAGTATAAAATATTAAATACTTAAATCTGTATTAAAATGCATCAGACAAGCTTAAAAATGGTAGATTAACATTGGTATGTTGTTGCTAATTTCCTCCAATTTTCAAGCAGGGCAAAATCCCATTCTCATCAAATTTTGGTCATGATAGAAGAGAAGCCTTTTTAAAAAACTGTAGAGATTTATCTGATTATTTTGTTTATTCGCTAAACAAACAAACAAAACCCCAAGATTCAATACTAGCTCAAATGGCGTGATCATTAAATATTATTATTATGTTATTGTGATTATAAATTTTATAATAATGATTTAAAGGTATCATGTCAGTCCAAGTATATAAATTATATTAATGGTTGATTATAGTATAAAATATTATTTTAAGCATTGAGCTCATGTAGCTAGTGAGGATTTCTTCAAAGACAACTAAAATGAATTTCAGTGATTTTGTGCATCACCCATAGCACAACTTTTAATATTACACTTGATAAAATTAATTGGGATATGCACAGCGCCTGAGGCTGACATAGCCTAAAGACGATATTGATAACTTTTTAGTACTCACCTTTTTCTGAGAATTTTGTTATTCGGACTGTTGGAGACTAAAAAATTTACACTAGAAATTATTCTGTCATTTATGCCTTTCATGAGAGTTTTACTATTACTCTTTTATTGCCTTCTGTCTGTCAGTTAAATTTTCTGTGTTAAGCTATGTCATACCATTGGCATACTCTGCTGAAGAGAAGTGGGTTTCACTGTGTCTTTCCCATTTCAGTGTTTTGCTGACCATGTTAATCAAAGATTGTCACTAACTATTCCTTATCTCCAGTCCATTCATGACTAGTAATGGAACCATTTGCTGTTTCTTATCCAGAATTAATTTAATAAGTGTTGGCTTTTAGAGTAGTGTTGGGTTTTTTGAAACTAGGACTTCTGGGTTTTCATCCATAATTTGAGTAAAGTGAAGCTGGCAAGCTCCTGAGGTAGCAAGCTTGAACTGTTTTCATATTTGTGCAGTAAAAAATAAAACCAACTCCTTTTCTAAGGATTTTTTTTTTCTTGTAAAGAAAGCTTACTGGTTTACAAATTCCTCTGAAAGGTACCGTTATGCTAGCCCCATTAGTTCCTCTGGTGATGGATGTTTTAAAGTGAAGTAGTCATCCTTGTATCTGACAGGAAGCATTCAGGTTATTTCAATCCATTTGTCAGATCCATCTCCTAAATGTAGAATTAGCACAGTGTCCCAAGTAAAGCCGGTAAAAAAGAATGGGAAACTCAACAAACTTCAGGGTTTTTATTTTGTCAAAGTGACTTAAGTTCATAATATATATGCGCTAAATCTGTGTTCCTCAAGCTCAGTTCTGGAAAAGTTTTGATAATTCAAGCAATCAGCTCTTTCAAAAAGTGGGTTTAAGTATCTCATGATATAGAATCAGAAGGTAATAGGCTTTTTTTTTTAATCTGTGGCAGCACGTCCCACCTCATTATCTGGGTCCTTCAGAATACACTCTCATTTGGGAACATTAATTTGATGTTATGGGTCATGTTCACTGTGAACAGTTTTCCCTTTTATCTCTTGATTTTGGATGAGTATTTCAACCATGAGTTATTCTCAGTGTATTTACACATGGCTTTGCTGATTCTTGGATCTTTTCCTGTGGGTCCTTTGATCCACAGCAGTTAAGCATAAGGGGTAGAAACCCTTTAAAAATTAAGCTTTGGTGATTTTTTTTTTTCTCCCTCTCTGCAGCGCCTGCCTCATGGGACAAAAATGCCTTGGTGTCACAAACTGTCTGAAAACTAGCTTTTGTTGAACCTATACGCTTGAAATCCTATCAAATGCAGCACTTCAGTCTTACAGTCCAAATGCCTCTAGATTTTTCTTTTTCTGTGCCAGTATTTCAGACCATTATTTCTGTTATCTTTGAGAAGAGTATATCTTCAGGAACTCGGGGAAACCGTAGTTTACAGAATATATCGTGAGCAGCTATCGCTGTATCACTGAAACTTTATTGTTTAAGTAGTAAATCAAGTAAGATTTTGGTTCTGAAGTGCTAAGTCTGTTGGTAATCTTACATTTTGACAATTACTTTGATAGCTCAAAAATATCTCTGTTGGTATTTCAATACATAACTGTACCAAGAAATTAACTTCAGGCAAAAAAAAAATTTCGAATCCTCATTATTAAGTATATGTTAATTACTGATGGTTTTCTAATGTGTTCTGGGTAACTAGCAGTGTGTACTGGTGTAGGAGATCATCAGTAGTTAAGGGAGTATATCAGCCTTCAAATACTGTAGCTGGAGTAGTTAAAAAAAAAACTATAGCAGGATTAAAGTATTAAATATAGACAGTTCTGCATATGGTGAATTTTAACTGCTAGATCAACAGTTGACGTTTTGATAGTGCTGATTTTTTTCTTTTTTTAATATTAACAAATCCCAGGTCTTAACACTTGATCATATTCTCTATAGAGGTTATTTTATACTCTGTGGGGAATAATAATAACAATTTAAAAATCCCATGAAAACTAATTCAGGTAATTTAAGGACTTGAAGACTGAGACTCCAAGTAAGATTTTTTATTGCTATCAATTTTCAAACAACAAATTTGTTAAAAACAAAAAGTTATTTAAAATCTCAATTGGAAGTATTCTGAGCGTATTGAAGTAGTTCATTTGCATTGCAGGTTTGGGATGGCACAAAATGTCCCTACCCAACATGGAAAGTGCCTGTGGAAGCAAGAGACCTGGAAGGAGAAAAAGTTCTTCTTCATCAGCTGCGAAATCTAACGGTAGACATTTTAGTCTATGATAACCACGTACAACTGGCAAAATCACTTAAGGTAATGCACATTTTGGTATTTCTAATTCTTGTTATGTGGCCTATTTTCTGCTTAGAACTCAACTTCAGAGAATGTATTAATTCAGTTCTGCTCTTAGTTTCAGATATTCCTCTTTGTCTATCTTTCACTGTATTTCCCATACCTTTTATTCGAATGCAAAACTCCATCAACGTGTGTAAACCAGCATCATTATCCTAGAATTGCCATGAAAAAAATTCTTCCAATTAAGCAGTTCTTTCCAGGCACTGGAATCCTGGGAAAAATAATACACTCAGAAAATGTATTCTGTGTTTTAGAATTATTTTTTAAATGATATAAAGTGGGGTTAAACTTGTAGTCCCATTAAAGGCCCGTAATTCTAAAGTCAATAAAAGATTTTCTGTTCTATAAACTTCGGCAATTTGCAGTGCAATCTTCATTTAGTGGGTCAGTAATGTTGATTATGCTTAGACAGAGAAAACAACAACATAATTAAACATTTGATCTTCAGCAATACTGCCATCTTGCTTCTGAATATAGTAAATTGGCAAAGAATGCATCATTCATTTTGTGCCTTGCCCTCTATACCCAAGCATCGTTTTTAAGAAAGTTTTTTGCCAGAAGATAAAGATAAGTGATAGTCATTTGTTAGGTTGGGGCTATCAGCAGACATGAAATCAATTTGATATATTAATGCCTGTTCATAAGTAAGGGACAGACAGCAAAATAACTTGCCTTTGTGTAAGAATTCATAACAAAACTTACTCACAGAAGTATTTCGTTACTTACGGGTTCTCTTCCAGAATTTTTCTCCAGCTAACTAGGGTAATCTATTGATATAAATAACTGCTGATGTTCCAGTGAAGTAATATGTTTTAAAAATTAAGGGAAACAATATTTTAATATTGATAAAACATATTTTCTTGAGCTGATGATACTCCCTTTATTACTCTCCCATTTATATTCAGGAATTCCTGTTGAATATGTGGTACTTAGGATGTCTTCATCAGCTCTCTCTATTCTTTTACCTTCCTTTCTTTCTTATCTCTAAAACATCCGTGCCTTTGTTGGATGCTGGACTATGAAGCAGAAGCTCTAATATCAAAGGGAACTGTTAAAAAACCTGGTGTGACCTACTGAGCAACACGGCCTGTTTTTCTCCTCCAGCTATGTCCAAAGCTGCAGTAGTTGCACTCATGCGAGCTGTACAAGTTTTAAGTTAGGTCATTTTTGAACACCACTTCTCAGTGGATTGTCTTACGGAGTTACTGAAGAAAAAGTGCTGATATTCTAACCATTAAACTTAAGGAATGTTTATTAAGGTCAAGTTGCAATATGTGCAGTTGATTTTATTTCACAAAATAATCTAAAAATAATAAAATTTTGGCAGATTCTTCCTATAATGTAAGATTTGATAAAAGCTTTTTTTTAAATACTAGTGAAAATAATTTTAAATCATAAGAAAGTATAATAGAAATACTCTGTGTTAATCTGTATAATACTTACTTGGTTCAGGGTCTTGTTATGCAAGATTTCTTAAAAAAATAATTTATGTAGAAGTATAAAACTGGAGAATGTTTAGTGTATGCATGTGCACCTTCCTAAATGTGAACTCGAGAACAGTGTGGACCAAAACTATGCTAGATGTTTGGCCAGTTTATGGTTTCAGAAACAATAATAAGTGCACTGTTTTTCAGCCATCTCTTCTGCATTTGACAGTAGCTTAGAATTGCCTTTTTTAATGTAAATTATTACGGAATTGTTAGGTTACACTCTCCCATGTTGTTGTGTACCATTTGCAATGAGAGTTGCAGCTCTGAAATGATGTTTATGTAGGAAAAATCTGTTTTATGCAGCCTTGGTACCAAGAAAGGCAGATTGGAAGAAAAAAAACCCACAAAAAACAAACCTGAAATATTTGTGCTTTTTAAAAATTGTATCTGTGTGTGCATGTTCAGACAAGGGAGCTCTGAGTAAGCACTACAGTCTTGAGAAAGTGGGTAACGTATTACAGTGAAATTTTAGTGAATCTTGGGGCACAGTGTCAGGGGTATTCCTGCAAGAGTTTGTTAAAAGCTCCTTGGTTGGATTGTCTGTCCAGTGAATGCTGAAGATACGAGAATTTTTTTCCATTTTCTGAGACAGTCACAATTTACTTAGTAAAGTTAGACTGTTGATAGGATAAAATGATGACAAAGAAATCTCACTGAATAGCATCAGCCATGAAATAGGCATAAAAATTAGTACAGATGATTTTGTTAGTGATTCCTGTAGATAAAGACATCCTCTTGTCATGAGTGTCTCTCTGGCCAAACGTGAACATTTAACTGCCATGATAAATGACCGTTCCAAATTCATCAGTCTCTTAAATGTGAACACAACACTATTATGTTTTGAAATAATTATGAGATTTTGTACCCTCAAAGTCGTTTTAGTTGGCGAGTTACAGGGAACTGCCTATGTGACTTCTTCATTTGAATTGTTTTTAGTCTTAATATGTATTTTTAAAATAGTCATATTTGAATTAGAATGCAAATAGGGTATTAGTATATTTTATATTACTGCAAGAAATGTGTTCTTACTGCTTTACTTTAATTTTAAATGAGCTTGCTTTAAGTGAGGTGGGTAGCTCATAAACAACTGCTGTGAAGTCAAGTAAGGAGTGGGGTTTGTGCTGGATTTTAGTGATGGCTCTGCAAATCATGGCGTTTGCTCTAATGTAGCTTATAATTTCTCCTCAGTCAAGTATATAAAGTGCGCTGGGTCTGCAGGCATTCTGCGAACAACAGAAATGCAGTGCCGTTTTAGCTGTGACACCCCCATTTGCCGCCGCTGCTAACAGTGAGCAATGCTGCCTCCCAAAGGAATTCGCGGAAATTGCGCCCCGTCCTGCGCGGTCAGATCTGGTGGTCGGGGCTCCCATTCAGAACCTGCCAGCCTTTCTCAGTAATTGCCAATGCTGATTATAATGCATCTCTTTAGTATAGTTCTAAGGTATATCATAATATAGAAAAAAAATTTCTTAAAATAGATTTAATAAAATGCATATGTAGGAAGACAGATTTTTAGCATGATCATAAATCTGGGGAAGCTGAGTGTTGCATTAAAACCATGTAATTCAGTTGATTTTTGCATAAATTTCAGCACACAAGTTCAGAAGACAAAACCCGTACTTTGTGCCCTTGGCTTCTGGGCTCTCCTCTCCCATGTTTAATGTTTTATATTTGTACATATGATAAATACTTAGTTTTTTCATACATTGTATTTGAAAAGAATAAATTCTTCTATTATAATAGACTTTTTCCTGCTTATAAACAAATTACTCTTGAAGAAACCAAATAGTTTGGCACTATTATATTGGCATAAGGTTTTTTGATAAGCAGAACTTAGCTAAGAACTTCTAAAATAGCTTTCTCCAAAAGCATTTGTCATAGTCAATAGATTAGCTTTATAATGTGTCCCCTGCATTTTTGGATGTTCAACATAATAAAGTGAAATTTAGCATCTGGGAAAAAAAAAGAAAAAAGAGCCTCCAGACAAGCATTTAAACCCCATCTAAATGCGTGTGTTGTCCTGTTGATATGCTTTGAATGAACAAAATGGGCAGCCCCCTAATAGTGCAGATCAATTAAAACTCTAGTAAGAGCTCCGTGCCAGAGGCAAAATAGGTGCAGACTGAAGTGCACTTTTTATGTTCCTGCTGCCTGGATTTGAAATCATGCTGCCTTTATTATGTATGATTATTGTTTAAAAGAGCAGTTTGGTACCGGCATTATATAGTCCTAGTCTGTTCCTTGATAGGAAGAGAATTCAGAAGCAAGATGCTACTCTATCTGCTTTTATGCATATATATGTACGTGGATACATGTCGCTCTTAGACCTGGCCAGTCCAATCTTACAGGAATGCTTTTTGGGCTTCTACTGGTTAAAGTTACTCTAAAGCGGGAGTTAAAGCTGAAAACTTGACAGGCTGGCTGCGCTAATATTAGTGTTAGTTGAACTAAATTTAAAATGATTTATCATTTATATAGGGCTATTTAAAAGATACTTAGAGCAAATATAAATCCAGGTTATTGAATGTGTGTAGCTTGCCGGCTATCAGCTGGATCTTAGGTTATACTTTAAAAAAATATTTGGGTGCTATTTAATTTGATTCAAAGGCCTTTAAAACATATCAAAGGGAATTAACTATGTAACTAAGTCTCCAGATTATCTACGTTTAGAACCTTGGTTTTGGTTTGGGTTTAGGGGTTTTTTTTGGAGGGGAGGCGGATAATGGGAGTGGTATAGAGATGTGTTTGATGTTCAGCATTCCATAACTTCTTAATAGGTACTTGTATTAGTTAGCCCATTTGTGTAACTAGACAAAACAGTTTCAGGTAACAGAAAATAATTCTAAGCAAAACAAGAAGCATGTTCTCCATGTACCTGAGGAGAAAATCTAACAGGAACAATGCCAAAATCATTCAATTTATAACATGTGTTGCCTTTTGTGCTGGTGCTGAAAAAATGTTATGTGTAATGTAAGAACAAGATATTATAAAAAATCTGTGTTAAACAGATGTATTTGTCTGTATACAGAAACAGATAATTTGCCATGCATGATGATGGACATGAGGTCAATTGCTGAGTGCAATCATACATGGATAAATCACAGCATGTCAGTCTCTGGAGGGCTGTGTTGTGAATATAGAAGACAAATTTTGGCCCCCGGAAACAAAAATATTGCCTCGTTTGATCTATGTTCTTAAGTCTGACCGAGAATCAGATTTTTTAAGAAGGCTTATGCTGGTTCTGAATCAGCCTTTGCTGCCAGTACTGTTGTCTGATAAACCAAAATAAACAGGTCACCCAGAGAGGTTTTGGAGTCTCCATCTTTGAAAATACTCAAAATGCAGCTGGAGATGTCCGTAAGAAACCTGCTGTAATTAACCCTGCTTTGGGGACAGGGGTTGGACTAGGCAGTCTCCAGAGGTCCCTGACAACTTCAGCTATTCTGTGATACAGTGAAAACAGGAATAAGAGCTTCATAAGGCCTAGGATTTTCCAAGTAAAAAGCTATTTTTGTGTTAGCAAATCTTTTCTTTTTTCTTTAAGATTGGAAGTTTTCTGAGAATTTACAGTATTCATACAAAACAAGCAAGTGCTGACAATGAAGATGTCTCACATATAGAATTCCATCTTCATGGTGGCACGTGTTACGGTCGAGGAATAGGAGTCTTACCAGAAAGTAACTCAGATGTTAAGGAATTAAAAACGTAAGTTCTATACATTTCTTTTTTTCTAGATGTTTCTGGAAAACTCTAGGCTAATGTAACAACTGTACAGTTTAGAATTTTAAATGCATGTAAGAACCAGAAAATCTGGAATGGAATATGTCTTTAGCAGCGCTAAGATAAGTATTTGGAGCGATAGGAAAATAAAGGGTGATTTTTCAAATTGAAAATACAGTAGGGATTAAGATTTCTGTTTTATAGTGCTGTAATAATATGGCCTGGCCACATTAACATACTTACACTGTTTCATAGTGGCATGTAATCTTTTAAAGATAAAAGCTATGGTTTAAGCAGGTAAATTTGACCACATTTTAAGCATGCGCTTATGTGTTACTTGGAAATGGTGAGGCTTAAGCATGGTAAGACTTAAGCACATAGTATAAATGCTTTACTGGACTGTATTATATATATATATAAGGAAAGACTAAGTAACCAAAGTCCACGTTCCTTTATCAGGAATTCTGTTTCCAGTGATACAGATTTCTTTTGGCACTATATTGTGTTTAAACTTCCAGAAGTGTTTTGGAAAAGAGTGTCTCATCTGCATCATTAATATACAACTTCTGGCTCAATTAAGTTTTATGTCTCTGCTGGAAAACTTGTGTCTGAACATTATACCTGTCTATTGATAAACAGTAGGTTTCATATAAGTATATGTATAGTCATATGTGTATATATGTATGAAAGACTTCTCTAGGTTATAAAATATTTAGCTGTTTATTTTTAGATTCTTAGAATCTGTGGATCTGGCAGACAGCCAGAATATGGAAAGTATGTCTTCAATGGAATTAGATGGCACTTTTAACAGTGTTGCAGGTAAGAGCAATTGAAAGCTGATTTGCTCTTTCTTCTCACATAGATATATATGGTCAAGATAAGGTCCTGGCTATTGCTTCCCTAAGTGTATAATGTTACTTTCACATACACAGCTTTAGAGAATTCTTTTAGATTATTATACTGGAAATGGACATTACCCACTCCTCCTCTCTCACAGCAGAAGCCTTTTCATGCACACAAAGAAAAATACTTTCATAAGAGGTACTGAATAAATTATTAAAGGTGCTGTTCTTAATCATACTGTATTAGAACATAAAGCAGAGTGACATAACTCCCTCCCTCCTGAAGGGGGATTCCTTAGCAACAGGCACTGAAAACACTACTAAAGGGTTGCTTGCTGAGGAGCCCTGTTTGGTGGAATGTTGTGTCAGTGGCAGAGTTGCAAGGTGCAGTGCCATGGGAGTGTCTGTACTAGACTAGACTACAAAGGTGGTGTCTTATAGACAGTTCTACAGATACAATATTATTCTTTTAATGGCATTTTTAACCCATAATAAGAATAAGTAAAAGTGAATTAAACTCTAAAGCTAGTTGGACATAGTCAGCATCTTTGCTTCTAGCTTTTAAAATCCTATGTCGCTCAGTCATTAGTAACATACCGTGACAGGATATTTCTAAAAGGATACAAAAATCAAGAATAAATATACGTCATGTGTAGACCAAAACACTGCAAATTCAGAAAGAATTTTGCACAGTTCTTCTGCACTGTGTATGTGTAGTGGAGGTTGTTCAGAGGCAGGACCACACAGTTCATATTTTTTTTTAGAATAATGTATTAATGTTCCTGTCTGGAAAGATTACAGAGGAATGAGTACAGTTTATGTGAGCACTATTATTCACGGTATACATTTGAAAACTGTTCATTTTGTGATGGGCGTTGCTATTTAATATATGCAGTAATTTCTCCTCAAATATATTAACTCTTGATATCTGATGTTTTTCTCCTGCTTACTTTGCTTTTTCCTTTTGGTATATTGTTTTCATACATTATTAGTATTTCCATTTTCCTTTGTTTAGCTTTTTGTTTCGTGTATCTGTCTGCCTATCTATCTATTTTTGTGCCCACATGATAAAGAAGAAAGGAAGGAAGGAAAATAATTAGGAAATTCTTCTTGATTTTAGATCTTGAATCACACTTACAGAGATGTCAGCAGTTGTCTGTTACAGGTAGGAAACATTTTCACCTCAAGGTGATTTTTATTTTTACTAAAGAGCGAAAGTATTTTTGAGACATCAGCTCAAAGGTTGAAATAATATCTTTTACCTATTATAGTAAGAGCTGTTCTAAGAGTATAAGTATATAAATGCTGCTTTGGTTTTATTCCATTTTTAAATGAATATGGCATGTTTATATATTTTACTTCTTTTAGGTTTTTTCTAAATGTTGAACTTCTATACCTTGAAGTACATCATGCATGCTCCCACAACCTGTTGTGATTTATCTTAAAAACTGTAGTAACATGTTGTATTGATAAAACTGAGGCTGCAAGCACGGAGGGAACAGAAGGTGGGAATTAAGGGAAAATGCATACCTGCAATGGCCTTTTCCCGTATTCCAGATATTACGGTGTTTAATAGGTATGCATGGTTGGGGGTTTTTTGCGTGTTTTATTTTGCAGTATTAACAGATCATCAGGATTTGAATAACACAGAACTGAAAACCATTCTGAACAGCAAAGCTCCTCAACAGTATCGCATTAGAGCAAAGCTGAGGACATACAAACCCCAGAAGCTCTATCAATCTGTCAAACTTCATTGTTCCAAATGCAACTCTTTGTAAGTGTTTCACACAGTAGAAGTAATTAGGGATTGTTCTGTATGTTTTGGTGTCCTGGTTTGAGATGCTTAGATTTTCAGTATAATTTCATCCTCTTTTTTTTTGTGTAAAATGAGCTAAATATAAATGTATTTCATATTTTGAGCAAAGATTGGAAATGCACTGAAAATTGGTAGGAAAATTTTAAATTATCAGATGAAGTCTATTTACAGAATCCTTTGAGTGGTTTCAAAACAATTATTTTTCTCTATTTTCAAATTTGGCAGTGCATTTTTTCCCATACTGAAGTTGTCTTTAGAGTACCTGTATTTGTCTTGCAGTTTTAAAATAGGATATGTAAAAAGGTGTGATAGTCTCCAAGTGAATGAATAAAATATCTTTGACTAAAGTGTATCTTCTGGAGAAGGCATCTTTTCTTGATCCAAAACTATCAGGGAAACACCATTCACCTTGGTGTTTTTGTTTTTTTTCTGACCTGAGTCAATTCAGTCAATTCACTGACCATTTTATCATTGTTATTTCCTCTTTAATGCCATTTGTCATTGTATCAGATAATGCTCAGTCAAATAATCATGTGCCATTTCTGCTGTATATTCATCTTAAAATGAAAGACAGTTAGTTTGAATGGCCTGGTTTTGATTGAAATACTGAGTGACATGTGTTGCGGTGCTATTTGTGATCATCTGAATCCTGTATCACTTTTTTTGCCTGACTTAGCCTACCATCAATCCTAAGCAAACAGCTTTATTGTTACTGCTGTAAACTACTGCCTTCTTTAAGTGATGGCACATTAGCATTCTCCTAGCCTTTTGAAATTTTTTGCGCAATCAAGATTTATTGGATACAAGCATCACTGAGACAAGAAGATGCCCCTGCTGTCCTTGTCTTACAGCTTTTGGATGCAAAGTAGCACGCTTGCAGCTTGAACCATATTGGTCCTTATCAAATGTTGTTACAACGTTCTCTTAGTTGCTAGTGTAAGAGGAAGTGCTTCATCATCTTCACAGCATAGAAGTACATGGTCTTTATTACCAAGTGTATAAAGGAGATAATTGCGAACTCTCTCTGCCACTTTTGTCACTTTTTTGATATATTTGCCAACTCTGTGTAGTAATAAGCAGATGCAATTGATTGAATTTTGTTTATTCCATAGAAACTTTATTCTCATCCCACAATTTTCCATGACTACCACAGCTTTTTTATATACTCTTGGCTTGTTAATGTCTTCATTTTTGTTCATTGGAGTTTCCTCCTGTTTCACATATTGCTGCCTTTTCTTTGTCACAGAATTAGGGCACACTTTTAACTAGATAGATTTGTGAGGCTTCAGTTAGTATATTTACTACTACTGCCACCATCCTGCTGCAGTGATGGGACTACTTGCAGTGCTTTTCCAGAAATTCATCTTCTCTTTTGAGTGAACTAAGCAGCCCAGGAAGGAGGCATGATTTAGGGCAATCCTTGCCTCCTACATCTTCTGTTGTGGCAGAATTTATTTCATGTTCTAGCATATATTGAAGAGCCTGGCTGGACAAAGTTCAGCGCAAGGTTGATCCTTTAACATGTTATGCAGTAAGATGTCTATAATGCTTTGGGTATAATATCCTTGAGAGAGATGTATTTTTGGTTTTTAGACTTCAACTAAAAGCTTCTCTCTACGTAGCAAAATATGGATATACATGGATCTAGTTTTATTCATGTATCCATTCACATTACAGACGTTTAAATCCTTGTGTTTAGTTTAGTTCAAAACCACTTCATTCTGTTCCCACCTCTGTGGAAAATCTACAGGCAGGAAGAGTTTAATTGGTATATCTGGTGACCTGTTACGTTAGGTCCATTGCTTTTGCATTTAAAATAGTACTAGAGGAACACAGGTGGAAAGAGTTCATGTGAACAGCACTGTGTTCATGAAATGAAAGTTCAGGTTCAGGAAGACCTCTTTTGTGCCAATTCTACAGTCACAGCAGAAGAATAACAAACTTTGGTTTCATAGGCAGGAATTGTTCTATTCATTGCTGGAAGCAGCTGCTCTTGGGTTTGAAAGCGAAACCGTCAGCATAATCTGCAGGAGTTGATGGTATTTATTTTTTAGCTCCACTTGGAAGCTTGGTACCTGTTTTCTTTCAGAGCCTTATGAAATAGCCCAAGCTTTTGCCCTGCCCTTTTTTTTTGTTGTTGTTGTCCTTTTTTGTCACAGTTTATATTCCACCTGAAGCCATCAGGTCTGTCTTACTTTGGAGAAAACATTCTGATGCATTTTTTCCTTTGTGTGCCTGCCACTGGCTTTTTGCTTTTTGGTAATATTGGTAAAATTTGAATGGCCTGCGTTTGGTTTCTGTTGATGACAACTGGAAATGCAGGGGTGGTGTGCTCTAGCAGGACAGGAAAGAAACTGTGCATTGCAGAGTTGCAGATTTTCCCTTTACAGTACCTATGTGAAGCTATTCTGCTCCTGCCCTTTTTTATTTTTTTCCCGGTCTCAAAATCTGCAAAGTAAAATAAGCAAGAACATAAAACTTGAAATTATCTGAGTTTATATGGTCTTTTCACTCCACTGAAGTGGTATGCAATTGTGTGGCCCTTTTAAGGCCCAAATGAAATCACATAAGGCTGATATATTTGTTTGTCCATGGAATTACATATGTGTGGATGAAGCCACTAGGCTGCCTCTGCTCCTAAGTAAGATTAGATTACTTAATATATTTATTAATATGGAAATTAATTATCGTGTCATAATTTGCTATATAACTCTAAATGTTTAAACTGATGTAACACTCATGACTATATTTTAGTATTTATTTGGAGTACTGCCTTCCTTGTTCCTAAATTGCTTAAGGAGAAGCTGTTAGATTTTGCTTATTCATTTTGGAAATTATTTTAGGCAAGAAGTTCCAGATGCAGATGATTTTGACTTAATTTTACAAGGCTCTGCAGTTACTGCCCCAAACCCAGAATTACACAGTGCGTCCTGGTATGATTCTGTAACGTGGACCACACAAGACCAGAAACAAAGGAAAATAGCTATCCATTTTGTAAAGCATGATGAAATGCTTCAACAGCCCGAAGATACTTTGCTTATGATAGAAGGTAAGATAAATTGAAAATATACCACTTACGACGCAATGCCTATTCCGAGTATCGCCAAAGTTACGATACGTTGAAGTTGTATTCAGTGTAACTAGTGATGATCATAAAGGCATCTTCAAAGAAAAGAAAAACTCAACTGGAACTTTGTTACTGTTGTGCAAACAGGAAAAAGTCATCTGTGAAGGTCTTATAAGGTGCTTCTGTCTATTTTAAAACTATACCACTAAATTTATTGTTGATTCTGCTAAAGTTAACATCTGAATATGTTGGGATTTTTTTCTAGCTGTGCTTGCTGATTTTTCACTTCTGATTGGAAAACTCACTGAGTCTTCTAAAAAACCCCTATTTTTAGCCTTGATATGGAAAAGTTTTGGAAGGCTTCTGATAATGCAAGCCTACAATTAACTTTGTCAGCCTCTGGATGTCAGTGTTGTTTCAGATTAATAAAGCTTCTCACAGTGTGAGGGGGTTTTTGTTTGGTTTGGTTTTTATCAGATTTTCTCAGGCAAGAGAAACAGCCACTGCACTTTAAACAAAGCAGTTTAGCAGGAATACTAATAAGGAATGTTTTGAATAGAATAAAAGTAATAAATAATTACATATAGTACCATTCCGAGTTAAAACAAAGTCTTCAGTTGTGCTCAAGTAGGGATGTGAGTAAGCAAATGTAACTCAGGTGGTCCTTTACATGAGGGTCAATGACAAAACCCCTTCCGTTTTCTGCTTTGTTTTATATTCAACTAGTTCTGATAGCACCTTTATTTCTGACATATTCCAAGTTGGAATTTTTTTTCTTGCAATCTAACCTTATCTTTCTGAAAACAAAAGGAAAAAATAGTCTATTTCTACTCTATTTTCCTAAAATTAACTGGATGATATAACTGGCTGATTCTTTTTCAAATATTAAAATGTCACCAGCTAAGTAAATGTGTATGTGGATATACGTGCTTCGTGTTGGAGCACAAGGAAAAGGCATAATCAGTGTTTTAGCACTTTTTTCCGAGAACTTGAGTCATGAACTTGCCAAAGCTACATGCTGTTCTCATTTTTATCTTTAAATTTTTTTTGAGGCAGAGATTTTGAAGTCTCCGTAGAACTCTTCCCAACGCTTTTCCAGATACAGACCACCCTCAAAGGCCAAGCACATTATGGCGTTTATTAGACAGCCACAGTCTAGATTCTACTCGTTTGTTAAACACGAGCAATTTGCTTTTCTACAACACAGTAGTCTATTCTTCCCCATAATCATTTAGCTGAAGGAAGGACTTCTTTTTAAGTGTTTGGCATCTACTGGGCTGGAATTGAGGAAATAGCTGGATAATGAACAGAATTTTACATGAGCTTGGAGTAAGGGGAATCCATAACCATTGATACAGAATAGTTGAACTGAAGAGTGAAATGTTACAGTTAACAAGTAGATTACTGCTCCTTGCATGTCCTCATTATTTGTACATGAAATCACTGTGATTCATATCAGTGTCAACCGCTGGTCATTCTCTGTGGTTTGTGCCAGTCTTTTAGAAGCCAGAATACATTTGTTTGATGTAACTTAGTATTGCAGCAAAGTTAAAATTCTGCAGACTTTTTAGCGATGTCAGTTAAAACTACCCTGAATTTTCTATGTTAATCTCTTCCAGTTCAAATGCATACGAGAGTCTCTATCTGTGGCACTGTACTTGGAAAGNTATGCAAGCATCAGTTGTCATGAGTTCTTTGAAACATCTTAATTATGGTTAGTGGTAAACAACATAGTTGTTGAATATATTTACTTTAAAACAATTTGCTCAATTTCTTTTAATTGTTGTTCAGTGCTGATTAAATCATATATTTTTTATTGAATTATTTCCCAATAACTGTTCTCTGTGTGTTAAATTAATAAATTTTCCACATTTCCACTGAATGGCTGAAATGTCAGAAAGATTCCATAATCAATCCTGCAGTCCGTATTACAGAGACTGAAGACAAGTTATCTCGTGACTTATAATACATTTGAAAGAACTTTTTCCTGTCACTGGAATTGGAAAGCTGTAATAGATAGGATTTCTGCTGTGCTCCTAGCATGGACCCAGTTTAGTAGCACTCAAAGTAGCATCAAGTTCGATGGTTCTGCATTTCCCACCTCATGTCAATTATGACATAGTTGAGTAGCTACCTTTTCATAAACTGCTGGTTAAAAGTTAACAGATTTTTGCCACTTAAAAGATGAAAAAACAGTTACTGAGGAGCAATTGCAAAAAGTCCATTTATTCTTCCCGCCCCCCAAGAAAATTGCTAGTAAAGTCATAGTGGAAATTATATGCAAGTGAGGCTAACTCAGTACTTCATGATTACAGTGATAACTCTGAGGAAGGTATGAAGGCATCTGCTCTGATAAATGCCTGTCTTTGATACTTTGAGTCTGTTGCTGAGTAAGAATGGGGAGGTTATGCATCACTTTTTCAGTTTTCCATAGTGGGTCTCAGTTTTTATTAAATGTCCTGAAATCAACTTCTAATCAGCCAAGAAATGCAAGTTGTTCAAATTATTCTTAATAGCAGTTTAAAAAAACATAGGTTTCTCTTTTTAACAGGTGGAACACTAAAAGAAGTCTGGAAGCTTACAAAGAGATTTAAATGTGTTATTCCTGTGAGATCCACAGAAGATAATCTTGAATTATTAGATCTTTCAGCTCCTTTTCTTTTACAAAGGAACATAAAATATTATGGGTAGGTTAAAAGTATTTGTCGACATTTTAGTAGTTGCGATAATAGGTGGAGATGATTATCTTCAGTTCAAACCACAGTGCTCAAGGGGTAATTTACCCAAAGATTCTTCGATGCAAAATGCGTAACATGATCACCGGTACTGAGATCAGGGATGAAATGTCATACTGCTACCTTCTATCAAAGGACTCAACTGCAGTTGGACTTTATCTTGCTCTATAAATCTTATTCCCTTAGTTACACAGCACCCCAGGTTCAGTCTTGCAGTATACTACAGGGATGGAAATGTGCATACGAGTCTCTTTAGGCTGCAGAATGCCTAAATCTTACCCTTTTAGTCCAGATCTTCCTCTTTTTTTTTCCAGAAAAATACCATTTTCTGGTCTTACTCGTTAGACCAAAGGCAAGACATATATCGCTTTGAAATGTAAGCTGTTGTGTTTCATGCTTTTCTCAGATAATATTTAAATAGAGACCCAGAAAATAATTTCAGGCTGTCAATCCACCTCTCATTCTCTCCCTCACTCCTACTTTTGGAAAGCTTTGGTTTTGGAAGAAAATACAGGGTTTTGGACAGCCTTTCCTCACCATTTGCCATTTATTGAGATGCACAGCACTTCAAAATGGCTTAACCTATTTGTAGATGCCAATCGCTTTAGGGGCAACTTCAACAGGTTTCTGAATTCCGCCGTTCCAGGGCTACGGAACACGGTACACACATCTCGGTGTGCTGTCCGTGCTGTGCCACGCAATACTGTGTTCCTGCTCGTTGAGAGCTAGCAGCAGTATGATCTCCCAGTACTGCACGTAGTTACTGGGCTCAGAAATACCACTCTACTTCATGCAAGCTATTGAGTCCTCTCTCTCAGCAGTCCTAATAAACCTTCAAGCAGAGGGCTGTGTTGCACTGCTTCAGCCCTGCACGCAGTAAGAAAAATTTTGTGCAGAAATATTGTTTGTTTCACATGAACCCTAAAGCTTCCCATAAGGGCCTGATACAACGAATACAGATAACTATTTCTCTTTTTTATATATTGTTTTGACCTTTACAGCTATTTACCCAGCTACACACAACTCACCTTCAGAGATAGTTCTCTCTTTAAATGGCTCTATTGTAAAAGCCAAACGCTCTGTAACATATTCCATAATTGCTTGTAGGTATTTAGGAAGGAACCTTGCAAGGATGTTGACATTTCAGAGCTTTGCTCCACGTGCTTTTTTTATCAGTGCTTAGCAACAACTTTTTATCAATACTTATCAGAGGTTAAAAAAGATTCCATATAGTAGAATGGAAAGCAAAATTGGTTTTGCTATAGGAATGAGCTTTGAATATCTGTATAAATATTTATATGTGTGTGCATGTGCATATATATTCATATATATATACAAAAAATAAAGACGCATACACTTGCATATAAAACCAAAATTCACAGCTAAGTTACTTTATTGGAGTTTGGGTGGTTTTTTGCAGGAAAAAAAGTAACTTAATTGAGCTTGGCTTTATATAACTTGAGCAGAGCTAGTGCTATTGGTTTTTATGATGTTTCACATGTAATTCTAAAATATACTTTTGCCCTCCCACTGAGCAAGGAAATCAGATTTTTATTTTCATTCTGTGCAGAAAGCTTCTAGTATAAATAAATCAGTGTTTGGTTAGTCTCAGTGTCTTGTTTTAAATGCTAGGTGCAAGCAGTGTTCAACTCCAAAGCCTATCAGGAGTCTAAGTTCCATTGCAGCAGAGCAACGACCATCATGGGAACCGACTGACATAGCACAAGGTCAGCTGACATCATATTGTCCTAAAATAGTTTTGTGCCTTGATTATGAAGTGTTCATATGAAATAGTTTGATTTCTGGCTTGCAATTTTGTACAGAAAGCATGTAATTTGTGGTTGTGCTTGAATATAAAGGTCCTTTTGAAACCATTACAGTATGAATTGAAGGATTTTATATGTTGAATAGTATTTTCTACCAGAGGTGTCGCTTGTAACACCTGTCATAGTACTGATGTGATTAATTTTTTGTTGCAGATGTCACTTTTAAACTGTGTGCTTGCTTGCAGTCCTAGAAGTTAGTCTTGCTTTTCCTTTTGAGGATACAGTTTTCCTGACCTGAACTAAAGAGAGTCTTATTTAATGACTAGTGCAAGTTAGACTTTTATCTTCTGCAAGCTTTAGCAATGCTAAGCATATTCTGGAGAGTCTGCAAGAAATAATGTTCAAATTAACGTAATTATACCATACCATACCATATATTTGCGTTCCATGCTTTGTGTTTTCCTTCTGTTACTTTATGTAGTCAACATATTCAAATGCTAGAGGTAAAATGGAGCTTAAAACTTCACAACACATTAAGGAAAAAGAATATTTTCATATTTATTGGTTCATGTTCTAATATATTAAGTTGGAATATCCAGCAGTATCTAAGCTCGGTAAAGACTTTATAAAAGAAAAAAACTATTGAGCAATACAGTGGTTCTCTTAAATAAACTGTCATGATTATATTTTCTTAGATAAATGTAAAGTGATATATAACTGGCAGTGTTACAACACCTGCAATCGACATTTAATTCTCAAAATGAAAACAATATCCGTTAAATGCTTTCTGGCATTTTAATTATTTTATGTATATTATTCTTTTATCATCTGTATTTTCAGACGAGACGATAACCTGCAAGTCAATCAGATCAGTTGAACATAAAATGACTAGCCAATTCAAGTAAATGTGCCCAGAAAAGACTAATGCGGAGTTGCAGTAACTTTGTATGTTTAAGATCTTTTATATTTGCAGCGTAACAGTACTGCTGCCAGTGAGATAATGACTGTAGTCATTTACTTATGCTGGAATATTTTCAGAACTAACAGTGAAGTCTTTCTGAATAAGACTTTACCTGGTAACTTTTACTACATCATATGAAACAAATTATTTTCCTCAGAAAATATGTTTTCAGGTGAAATGTTATTTTATTTTCACTGAATTAAGAGTAAGTCTCCTTTAATCTTCCATGGATAAAAGATCAGGAGTAGGAGGATCCTACCAAGGCAGGACCTAAGATCTAAGAAAATACCACCATTTCTTTTACTAGGATAAGAATAAGTACTTAAAAATCTTTATGTGTTTTTATAGACTTACCTATTAAAGTGTTTCTAGGCAAATTGCAATGCACTCTCAAAATAGGAACTACATTTTGCTATTCAGAGGCTCTATTTTTTGGCCTGTCAATTTATAATTTTAATTACAGTATTAAAAGTCAGTTACTATTAAAGGAGGGATATTGTCAGCTTCAGTTATTATGGTTTGTCTTCAGTATCCTCTCTAAGAAACAGATCAATATTTTTTTTCTACAGTTTTAGGTATTGAACTGCTCCGGTATGTTTTTATTATGAAGTTTACATTGATTGATGGATCAGGAGCACTAAATGCGTACCTTTTTGATTATGTAAGTAAATCTAGATAAAGATAGACTATACAGATTACAGGGTTTGGGTTTTTATTTGTTTTTTAAATAGCAAATGTACATACAGAAATACTCATTCTATGTTGCCTGCAGTGTTTTGCAGGGACAGTTACAAGTACTGTAATGTTATTAATACTGTCCATTAATGAAGATGCACAGAATGTAATTTTTCTGTAAAATTTCAGAGTATAGAATATCAAAGCGTAAAGACAAAACAGAAGTTTGTAGATAGATTATTTGGTATTTCCATAGACTTTAATACATTTCCTTGGCTGAATTTCTCTTTTATCAACAATGTTAAATTATGCAGCCTGAATGCTGTGTGAATGATGGGAGTGTTTCAGGATTTATCCAAGTAACTTCTGGATTAGCTTGAAATGTCATTATCTCTTTTTTTTAACTCTCAGAAGAATCTATCCATTCAGTAATTCTTGATTTTTGTTTCATATGAGCATGAGGTAGAAGAAGCCGCTTTTTTCCTCTCTACATAGGTAGGACTTAGCTATAGCTATACAGGTATTTGTCTTTGATTCCAGAAGCAGTTTATTCAGCTACTTCGCTAACCTTAGAATTAACCTATCTTCAGTTTTATCTGAAGCAACTTAAGACTATTCCTGCCACCTGAGTCACTGAAGAACAGATGGGTTCCTTGTCACTTCACACTGTAAAATTATTTTACCTTCTGAAGGCTAAAAACCACTGTTCATTATATCTTCTTCCATATAGGAGTTGTTTTCGTATCCCAAGTTTTTTCTCTTCCATATCAGAGTTCTTTGAAAACTCTGGCCATGCTCGCTGTTGTTCTGGATTCTTCCCAGGTGGCGCAGATCTTCCTTGAAGTGCTAAAACCGTACCCTATCATGAGGCTTTGCCAGATAATGCTTCTATATGTATGCCAGATAATTCTTCTGTCAGTGTGGTGATCACTTGATTTCTTCCTTGCTGATTCCTGGTATAATCCCTTCATCTTGGAGTAGAACCTTGTCTTTAAGAAATTATTCCTCATTCTTTGTTTAAGCAGTTGATTTGGTTTGCTTAAAAGCAGTATTTTATACACGTATCTGGTGGAAAGTGCAAGGGTGAGGTGGGGTTTTTTGTCATTATAGCTCTCAAGTTTGACAAAAATTCATTTTCAGTCTTTACTCCTATATACTTGCAGTTCCCCCAGCTTGGTTTTGTCTGTAAACATAGTGGGCCTATTTGCTATTCCATAAAGCCTGTCGCTATTGAAAATTCTCAAAATCACCAGACTTAGGAGAATCCCCTGCAGAATCCACTTTGGACATCTCCCATTTTGACAGTAAACTACCAATTACGCTTCAGAATTTTTTTTATTGTTTCCTTTTTGCTCTAATTCATAAGCTTCATTATTAGATTAGTAGTTTGATGCATGAGGATAGTTTGAGTTACAATTTTTTGTGATGCTGAAAGTGGAGGATTTGTGACTGACAAGAGCTGGTCATTGCTTCCTACGTCTTCAATTTAAGGTCAAAGATTTTTTTGTTTTATTTTGTTTTTTACATACACGTGCACACACCAATTTTAGTTACTACCCTAAGTTTTGAGATGGCAAGTTAACCATTTGAAAAGGGAAAATAATAAAAAAGTGAAAAGAATTTGGTAAAGAAGAGAATTATAATCTAAAGTAGATTAGTATTACATTGTACCTTTTGTCCTTCTGTGTGTTTTCTTCTCCTGTTTCCCAGCAATTCATAGCTGGGAATATCAGGATCTTAGTAGACATCTGCAGTAATCTGTCTACCCGAGTGGAAAATAGTCAGTGTAGTGGCACCTCAGAGTTCTAACTTTGTCCAAAACGGGACAGAGAAACAATTCGGTGGGGTTTTTTTCCCCCCACAGCAATACTATTTAATGTGTATATATCTGCATGTTTTCCACCCTTCTACTAAATGACTTTGAATGGGACTTTGAAGGGAATGCTCTTCCTTGATTAATTTTACAACTCTAAGTAAAAATATTGGAAAAAAAAATTGTTATATTTTCTCAAAATACACACTGTATTAGCAGCAAAGGAGGTCACAGACTGCAATCCCTTTTTCAGCTACTCATCTTTTCTTTCTGCTGGCCTTTTTCCTTTTTATATTGAGAAACTAAACTGCAAAAGGAAGTTGGGGGAAAAGGTTTTAAACCATCACTTGATGCAGAATGCCAAAAATCTCTACTTCAGGGTAGCTCAAATTCTTACCAGATACTGCTCAGTGCTACAGTTTAGCTTCAGGAAACATAGCACAATTTCTTTTGAAGTGCCGGCTGCTGGCGTTCCTGCTGGTGGTACTTCAAAGGCAAGCCGATACCTTCCAAGCCTAAACTGGTGTCCTTCAGCACCACCTGAGAAGGAACTGGGGTACTTTGAAGTGCAACTTTACACTAGCTTCCAGTCACACTTCTTTAGGAACACTCTCAGTTCTTTTATTTCCTTTCCTCTTTATTGGAAAAGTAACAGAAGGGAAAAAATCGAAAAGTTTTATAGTGAGAAGAAGAATTGGAAGAGTGAGAGGAAAAAGTAGTTACCTGTGTCAGTTTTGCTGCTGGATTATCTGCTAACTTCTGATCACTTCCATTAAACGTCTCACACAAAAATTATATAAAGGCAGATTATTCTGTATTTGTATCTTTTAACAAAAAGAAGAAATTACCATCAAAACCCGAAAAAGGTTAATTTAATGTTTCAGTGTTCCATTCTTTATTTTACAGCTCCATTCAGAAATGTATCTCACAGCAAAAGCCTTTTCTCCATAGTTTCTAAAACTACCAAAAAGTGAAACTCAAACTAAGGGAGTTTGACTTGTACGAACCCAGGTTGTGGTGCTGCCTTGTTTTCGAAGGACTTTGTTCCTCCTGAAATGTTCTGCTCGCTGCAGTGAGGGACTGTTGAGAAGGACTGACCATTCTCTCCAGCTATAACGTTATGGAGGTTTATGAGGAATATCTGCCAATTATATATGCAGATCTACATGTGTGCTTTGTGAGCGGCTGTAGTCCCTGAATACTCACTCCCTGAATACCGAAATGCAGGCTGACTTTTTTCAGAATGTTTGGGTTTTTCCTGTATCTGAACAGTTTTTAAATAATTCTTTTGTTGTGTTACCTATCTGAATAATTTTAAGTTCCTTTAAGGATAAAAGAACATGCAGTCAGGGTTCTGGCTAATGGTTTCTTATCCCTCTTCCAACATTCAGACTTTTCTGTTCTCTTCTAGGAGAAGTTTTTCCAAATTCCTGCCTCTGAAATCCTAACTAACAATTTTCTTCAGCAAAAGATGCAGATGACCATGAATACGCTCAGTCCTCCAGGAAAAAAATTAGGTCAGCTTGCCATTATTTGAAAAGGGGGAAAGGGGGATGGGAAGGGAATGAGTCTTTCAATCTGCTATTGCTAATGCAAAGTCTTAGGACTCAACTCTGCATGTGCAAAACTCAAAACAGGAAATTGCAGGAGTCTGTAAGGAGAGTTCCAACTAATTTTTTTTGATATATTTCTTTAATGGTAGAACTCGCTTTTGAGAAAGAAAAGTAATGGTTCAGTAAATTCTCATGTAGCATGCAGTGATGTGTGAATACAGTCATGTCTGTGCAGGTGGTAACTTGTCGTTTGTGTTCATGTGGAAGTTAACCAGAACACCCTTTCACTGAATGTCACAGTACATTAGGGAAGACTAAAAGGGAATTCAGCACATGGCACATGCTTTGGGTGAGATTCTACTTTTGAATGCACATGCTGATACAAAGCATCCCTTGCTACAGGAAACATCCATGGAAATTGAGCAAAAACTTAATCCAAATCCAGTCACGGAGGTTTTTATGCAATACTTCTGTTGTGGCAGAAAGTAGCTCTGCCCATAGCACACACATCCAAGATGGCTATACATCTGCTGCAGCTCCAGCCTCTGGAGTGTGCTCCCCCAGGGTACCTGGCTGTCACTGACCACCACAGCCACGCTGGGGGCTACCGTACTTATAAAAACTGGCCCTATTGTAAAGGATATAAAAGGTGTTCTCTTTGAAACTGATGAAATTGTCTCATTGAGACACATGGGGATGAGATTTTATTATTGGAAAGTCTTTATACATGCTATACTGTGGTACAACTACTGGTAGCAAGTGTTTGGGGGCGATGCTGGGTTGGGGGGCGCTGGGTTGGGGGGCAGGCTTGGAATATTGTCACTGAGTACCATTTCAGACAGTGTGGGAAATTTTAAGACACAAATTGGAATTTCAAAATTAGTAATTTATTTTTCTTCCTATTAACTGTTGTATACATTATATTTATGCATATACTAGATACCCTAGCTAAGATCCTGCTCAACTTATACTTCTCTCCTATGAAAGTTAGAAATGAGTATTAAATAATAATTTGGGTTTTGTTTGTAGATGACTTGCCGTGGCTGGAATGCTTCATCAGGTCCTATAATGTCAGAGATGCGATGAAAGATCAAGTTTATTACCAAATTTTTGACACTACAGTTGCTGAAGATGTTGTATAGTGATGTGTTACTACCAGGAAGTAATCCAGTAAGAATCCAATTTGGAGGGTTTTGGAATCAGAGACCATATAAAAAAATCTTTGTTCCTTTCTTAGGAATTCAGCTTGTATGTACGAAGTTTTACTTTGTATATTAATGTGAATTGTAATTATGCTTTAACGTTCTTACTACTTTCCTGGCATACAGCCTTGTGACCTGAGTGCAAGTAGAGGTGCTAAGCTTTTCACTGGAGTCTGCTTGGCTCAGGCTGATGGAAGCAAGNAACTACATTTTGCTATTCAGAGGCTCTATTTTTTGGCCTGTCAATTTATAATTTTAATTACAGTATTAAAAGTCAGTTACTATTAAAGGAGGGATATTGTCAGCTTCAGTTATTATGGTTTGTCTTCAGTATCCTCTCTAAGAAACAGATCAATATTTTTTTTCTACAGTTTTAGGTATTGAACTGCTCCGGTATGTTTTTATTATGAAGTTTACATTGATTGATGGATCAGGAGCACTAAATGCGTACCTTTTTGATTATGTAAGTAAATCTAGATAAAGATAGACTATACAGATTACAGGGTTTGGGTTTTTATTTGTTTTTTAAATAGCAAATGTACATACAGAAATACTCATTCTATGTTGCCTGCAGTGTTTTGCAGGGACAGTTACAAGTACTGTAATGTTATTAATACTGTCCATTAATGAAGATGCACAGAATGTAATTTTTCTGTAAAATTTCAGAGTATAGAATATCAAAGCGTAAAGACAAAACAGAAGTTTGTAGATAGATTATTTGGTATTTCCATAGACTTTAATACATTTCCTTGGCTGAATTTCTCTTTTATCAACAATGTTAAATTATGCAGCCTGAATGCTGTGTGAATGATGGGAGTGTTTCAGGATTTATCCAAGTAACTTCTGGATTAGCTTGAAATGTCATTATCTCTTTTTTTTAACTCTCAGAAGAATCTATCCATTCAGTAATTCTTGATTTTTGTTTCATATGAGCATGAGGTAGAAGAAGCCGCTTTTTTCCTCTCTACATAGGTAGGACTTAGCTATAGCTATACAGGTATTTGTCTTTGATTCCAGAAGCAGTTTATTCAGCTACTTCGCTAACCTTAGAATTAACCTATCTTCAGTTTTATCTGAAGCAACTTAAGACTATTCCTGCCACCTGAGTCACTGAAGAACAGATGGGTTCCTTGTCACTTCACACTGTAAAATTATTTTACCTTCTGAAGGCTAAAAACCACTGTTCATTATATCTTCTTCCATATAGGAGTTGTTTTCGTATCCCAAGTTTTTTCTCTTCCATATCAGAGTTCTTTGAAAACTCTGGCCATGCTCGCTGTTGTTCTGGATTCTTCCCAGGTGGCGCAGATCTTCCTTGAAGTGCTAAAACCGTACCCTATCATGAGGCTTTGCCAGATAATGCTTCTATATGTATGCCAGATAATTCTTCTGTCAGTGTGGTGATCACTTGATTTCTTCCTTGCTGATTCCTGGTATAATCCCTTCATCTTGGAGTAGAACCTTGTCTTTAAGAAATTATTCCTCATTCTTTGTTTAAGCAGTTGATTTGGTTTGCTTAAAAGCAGTATTTTATACACGTATCTGGTGGAAAGTGCAAGGGTGAGGTGGGGTTTTTTGTCATTATAGCTCTCAAGTTTGACAAAAATTCATTTTCAGTCTTTACTCCTATATACTTGCAGTTCCCCCAGCTTGGTTTTGTCTGTAAACATAGTGGGCCTATTTGCTATTCCATAAAGCCTGTCGCTATTGAAAATTCTCAAAATCACCAGACTTAGGAGAATCCCCTGCAGAATCCACTTTGGACATCTCCCATTTTGACAGTAAACTACCAATTACGCTTCAGAATTTTTTTTATTGTTTCCTTTTTGCTCTAATTCATAAGCTTCATTATTAGATTAGTAGTTTGATGCATGAGGATAGTTTGAGTTACAATTTTTTGTGATGCTGAAAGTGGAGGATTTGTGACTGACAAGAGCTGGTCATTGCTTCCTACGTCTTCAATTTAAGGTCAAAGATTTTTTTGTTTTATTTTGTTTTTTACATACACGTGCACACACCAATTTTAGTTACTACCCTAAGTTTTGAGATGGCAAGTTAACCATTTGAAAAGGGAAAATAATAAAAAAGTGAAAAGAATTTGGTAAAGAAGAGAATTATAATCTAAAGTAGATTAGTATTACATTGTACCTTTTGTCCTTCTGTGTGTTTTCTTCTCCTGTTTCCCAGCAATTCATAGCTGGGAATATCAGGATCTTAGTAGACATCTGCAGTAATCTGTCTACCCGAGTGGAAAATAGTCAGTGTAGTGGCACCTCAGAGTTCTAACTTTGTCCAAAACGGGACAGAGAAACAATTCGGTGGGGTTTTTTTCCCCCCACAGCAATACTATTTAATGTGTATATATCTGCATGTTTTCCACCCTTCTACTAAATGACTTTGAATGGGACTTTGAAGGGAATGCTCTTCCTTGATTAATTTTACAACTCTAAGTAAAAATATTGGAAAAAAAAATTGTTATATTTTCTCAAAATACACACTGTATTAGCAGCAAAGGAGGTCACAGACTGCAATCCCTTTTTCAGCTACTCATCTTTTCTTTCTGCTGGCCTTTTTCCTTTTTATATTGAGAAACTAAACTGCAAAAGGAAGTTGGGGGAAAAGGTTTTAAACCATCACTTGATGCAGAATGCCAAAAATCTCTACTTCAGGGTAGCTCAAATTCTTACCAGATACTGCTCAGTGCTACAGTTTAGCTTCAGGAAACATAGCACAATTTCTTTTGAAGTGCCGGCTGCTGGCGTTCCTGCTGGTGGTACTTCAAAGGCAAGCCGATACCTTCCAAGCCTAAACTGGTGTCCTTCAGCACCACCTGAGAAGGAACTGGGGTACTTTGAAGTGCAACTTTACACTAGCTTCCAGTCACACTTCTTTAGGAACACTCTCAGTTCTTTTATTTCCTTTCCTCTTTATTGGAAAAGTAACAGAAGGGAAAAAATCGAAAAGTTTTATAGTGAGAAGAAGAATTGGAAGAGTGAGAGGAAAAAGTAGTTACCTGTGTCAGTTTTGCTGCTGGATTATCTGCTAACTTCTGATCACTTCCATTAAACGTCTCACACAAAAATTATATAAAGGCAGATTATTCTGTATTTGTATCTTTTAACAAAAAGAAGAAATTACCATCAAAACCCGAAAAAGGTTAATTTAATGTTTCAGTGTTCCATTCTTTATTTTACAGCTCCATTCAGAAATGTATCTCACAGCAAAAGCCTTTTCTCCATAGTTTCTAAAACTACCAAAAAGTGAAACTCAAACTAAGGGAGTTTGACTTGTACGAACCCAGGTTGTGGTGCTGCCTTGTTTTCGAAGGACTTTGTTCCTCCTGAAATGTTCTGCTCGCTGCAGTGAGGGACTGTTGAGAAGGACTGACCATTCTCTCCAGCTATAACGTTATGGAGGTTTATGAGGAATATCTGCCAATTATATATGCAGATCTACATGTGTGCTTTGTGAGCGGCTGTAGTCCCTGAATACTCACTCCCTGAATACCGAAATGCAGGCTGACTTTTTTCAGAATGTTTGGGTTTTTCCTGTATCTGAACAGTTTTTAAATAATTCTTTTGTTGTGTTACCTATCTGAATAATTTTAAGTTCCTTTAAGGATAAAAGAACATGCAGTCAGGGTTCTGGCTAATGGTTTCTTATCCCTCTTCCAACATTCAGACTTTTCTGTTCTCTTCTAGGAGAAGTTTTTCCAAATTCCTGCCTCTGAAATCCTAACTAACAATTTTCTTCAGCAAAAGATGCAGATGACCATGAATACGCTCAGTCCTCCAGGAAAAAAATTAGGTCAGCTTGCCATTATTTGAAAAGGGGGAAAGGGGGATGGGAAGGGAATGAGTCTTTCAATCTGCTATTGCTAATGCAAAGTCTTAGGACTCAACTCTGCATGTGCAAAACTCAAAACAGGAAATTGCAGGAGTCTGTAAGGAGAGTTCCAACTAATTTTTTTTGATATATTTCTTTAATGGTAGAACTCGCTTTTGAGAAAGAAAAGTAATGGTTCAGTAAATTCTCATGTAGCATGCAGTGATGTGTGAATACAGTCATGTCTGTGCAGGTGGTAACTTGTCGTTTGTGTTCATGTGGAAGTTAACCAGAACACCCTTTCACTGAATGTCACAGTACATTAGGGAAGACTAAAAGGGAATTCAGCACATGGCACATGCTTTGGGTGAGATTCTACTTTTGAATGCACATGCTGATACAAAGCATCCCTTGCTACAGGAAACATCCATGGAAATTGAGCAAAAACTTAATCCAAATCCAGTCACGGAGGTTTTTATGCAATACTTCTGTTGTGGCAGAAAGTAGCTCTGCCCATAGCACACACATCCAAGATGGCTATACATCTGCTGCAGCTCCAGCCTCTGGAGTGTGCTCCCCCAGGGTACCTGGCTGTCACTGACCACCACAGCCACGCTGGGGGCTACCGTACTTATAAAAACTGGCCCTATTGTAAAGGATATAAAAGGTGTTCTCTTTGAAACTGATGAAATTGTCTCATTGAGACACATGGGGATGAGATTTTATTATTGGAAAGTCTTTATACATGCTATACTGTGGTACAACTACTGGTAGCAAGTGTTTGGGGGCGATGCTGGGTTGGGGGGCGCTGGGTTGGGGGGCAGGCTTGGAATATTGTCACTGAGTACCATTTCAGACAGTGTGGGAAATTTTAAGACACAAATTGGAATTTCAAAATTAGTAATTTATTTTTCTTCCTATTAACTGTTGTATACATTATATTTATGCATATACTAGATACCCTAGCTAAGATCCTGCTCAACTTATACTTCTCTCCTATGAAAGTTAGAAATGAGTATTAAATAATAATTTGGGTTTTGTTTGTAGATGACTTGCCGTGGCTGGAATGCTTCATCAGGTCCTATAATGTCAGAGATGCGATGAAAGATCAAGTTTATTACCAAATTTTTGACACTACAGTTGCTGAAGATGTTGTATAGTGATGTGTTACTACCAGGAAGTAATCCAGTAAGAATCCAATTTGGAGGGTTTTGGAATCAGAGACCATATAAAAAAATCTTTGTTCCTTTCTTAGGAATTCAGCTTGTATGTACGAAGTTTTACTTTGTATATTAATGTGAATTGTAATTATGCTTTAACGTTCTTACTACTTTCCTGGCATACAGCCTTGTGACCTGAGTGCAAGTAGAGGTGCTAAGCTTTTCACTGGAGTCTGCTTGGCTCAGGCTGATGGAAGCAAGCTAGTATCCATCTGTCCGTCAGAAAGCACAGCGATGAGGTTACTCTGAACTGGTGAATTTTACTTAGAAATGTAGTCAGAATGATGCTGCTTTGTTCATTTCTGTATTAAAATTAAGAATGTCAGCAGAGTTAAGGAAAGGGAGCTCTTCAGTTGACTTTCTCTCAGACTACTTTGTGCAAACATATGTTGCTGTTCTCAGTAAGCCAGCTTGACAGAGAGGTTGTCCATTTCTAGACATTTCTTTAATTTTGTACTGATATGTAGACAGATCTCTTCCTGCTATTCATGCTAAGGTAACTGCTGTGTGTACCAGTTACCACAGATTTTGTCGGAGTTATGAATGTCACCATGTACCAATTATCACTAAAATTAAAATCAAGCTATGAAAGGAAGGTGATGTAAAATTGTAGAATTGATCTTGACATTCGCTAGATAATAATGATTTTTAAGGTGGCCCTATTGGGCACCAAAGTTGTTAGCATGGTTATTAGCTGGGTCTGTGTCTTCAAAGGCTTTCACATATCTGGCTAAATTTACTGTCAGATCACGCTGCCCGGATCTGCCTTCTCTGTCTTACATAATCAGATTATATGACTAAATTTAGAGATACGAAACTGATCTAGTGATATCACAGCTTCAAAATACTGCTGGACTAGAAAAATTACTTGGTGTTTTTACTTTGCATTCAGAACTCCAAAGGACAAGTTCAAAACATTTTTCTCCAATGATAATTAATGCAGAAATTCCTGTCAAATCGAATGCTTTCCATCAGAGCAAAATTACTTAGTGTTTACAACAGCTGGTTTTAAGGGAGTTCAGAAACGAGATGGAATACTTGTAAGTAGATTAGTATTTTCATAGTAGATGACATTTTATTTTTTTTTAATTTTTCAGGGCTGTTCAGTAGATTATGCAATTTGTCATTTAAAATTTCATCTAAATATCTTCTGATAATTTTCTGTTATGATAAAAAAAATTATACTGGGTTTATATGTCATAAACCAGGAAATTATGTTCTTTATTGATTGGTGTATAGGTGTATTAAAAGTGGTTTGTGGATATGTCCTTTAAAAGTAGGAAAAAACCACAACTTTGGAATTGATCGAGCAGTTTTCCACAGAGCAGTACTGCCTGAATCTGTGAAAAAAACACATAAGCAAACAATAGTTATAACAAATGATTAAATGGATATTGTAAAATTTTAGACACTGCCCATATCCAAATTGTTTCAGAATTTTGGAGTTAAATTGAAGGCAATCTTTCTTACGTTTCATGTATATGGTATTTGAAAATGTTGGAAGGAAATGTTTTTTCTTTTTAGATTCTCATTAAGAAATCTGATTGATAGATACTGATTTTTTCTAAATAAGTCTTTGTAAAGCAATAAATAAAAATGTTTTGAACTTGAGTGTAAACTAAATCTATTTCCCCACATCCCTTGTCTGAGATCCCTTCCAGTAAACTCTACATATGCATCACTTGATTTTTTTACCATTGAATATTCTGTTAAAATGTTTAATAAACATTTTTCCAAATACCGAGGTTTTCTTGTACTTGACTTTTAGTTCCTTGTTCATAAGACTGAAAACTGTCATCAGTAGCCTTCATTCATGAAAGTGCTCCAAATGAATGTTTGTATAGTTCGTTAGATTGAAATATACATGCTTAATTCTCTTTCTAAATATAAATCGTAGGAATAATTAATAATGAAAAATTATGTATTTGACAATACTAAATATCCCTGTATAGAAAGGAATTACTGTGCAGACAGTTGAAAATGTTTGTGTCTCATTGGTAGCCTTTATAATGGAGCAATGGAAGTCACTGAAATGGGACTCTGACCTTTAATTACTCATCCTGGTCAGCACTGAGACCTGTGAATAGCTGACTGCTGGATGGAAACCCTGAGATTGCTGTGTCCTGATCTTACAGCGCTGACGGACTCCGGTCTCTGAAAGCTGGGCATCCCAGGCAGCAGTTACTTTTAGCCATTACCAGCAACCTCCTTAAAAATAAGATGAAGTCACCTTTCCCTTGGTCAGTTTCTTAACCAGGTATGTGATCTAATTTTCTAAAACATCAATAAAAGGTCAAATCTCTATTTTAGTAGTTTACAAAAGCTCCTGGTGTCTCATCTTCCTCCATCCACGCACATCCCAGCATACAGGGAAACTGCATCAAAATATCAGCATCTTATTAGAAATGTGGATTAAATGGCAAATATGCACAGAATGTGAAGTAGATAGCACAGCAACGTCACCACAGGCAAGGGCGAAGAATATCCAATTGTAAAGAAGAAACTGTGAGCAAAAATTAAAAAAAAGCTATAAAAGAATAATAAGAGAAAGTGCGTCCATCCTTTCCAGTTACACAGGTGAGTGCATAAAAATGGTAAAATTGTAATTAAAAAAAAATTAACGAGCATTTTCAGAAGGAAAAATGAACAACAGAAAACAAAATAAATGTGGAATAGTATTTTCAGGAATGCCTGTATGATTCATCTCCTTGAAGTCCTTGTTTTAAGAGGTTTTAAAAACGATTGGAAGTCTCTCTAAAGTCAATTGAATGTAAGCTCTTGGGTACCTCGCGCTCTCTTGAAACTCCAATTGGAAAGACAGGATGTAAATAAATAAAGTATATTGCAGAAACATGGAGGCATTCCTGATAGATGACCTGCTGTTCGGTGGTGATTGAACTTTCTCATCAGCTTTCGCTGTTACGGGATCCGGAGATTTACAGGCAAGAGTTTGAAATGCTTTGCTTAACACTAATCCTTTGGCTACTGAGCAGCAGGAAGTGGGATTGCAAAAAGGACAGTAGAGCCCACAGGCTGACAAGCTGAGGTTTGCAACAGAAGGAAGAGACTTCATTGCGTTAACAGGGGTGAGTGCTAAGCTTTTCGATAGCACAATGTTTTACATCGCAAGAATTTATTCACGTGAGGTCACTTTTTGGCCAAAGACATTGCATTAATACATGACACTGGCAGTAATTGGGGCACTGCAATAAGGGACAAGGCCAAATATTGCAATGGAGTTGTGAAAAAAAATAACCAAATACGTATGTTCGCGTTCTTCAGATGAAATGGGAGCACTGCAGGAAATTTTCCAGTGGAGAAGAGAAAAAATAAGAATTTACTTCAAATAAACATTATTCCAAGTGTACTTAACACTGAATAATAAGAATTGATAACAAGGAAATTCATCAGATGAGAAGGAAAAATCAGTTTCAGCAAACAGTAGCAAAGGCAAGAAGTGATGTCTGTCTCAGACAGTTTGCTGCAGCTCCTATTCACAGCATTTCCTATACATGAAGTTCCCGGTAAGAACTATAGTAACATCCATCTAATGAAGGATTAACGGATTTGCAGTGCTTGAAAAATGTAGAGCAGAATTATGTTACCATTAATGAGTTCATGTTTGTGGTGAAGCTATGTGGGTGGGCTTCCCCCCAGAGCAGTGATACAAGGTGTTTTTCCTTCCTGTTTTCTGCTATAACTCCCAATAAATGCATACAGAGATACCTCCGTACAACTGCTGCAATATTATCATTTCTCTGCATACACTGACTAAATTGAAAGCCTAGAAATAAATTTACATTTAGTAGATACTTGTTTTAATTTGGATTTTTGCAAGTAAACTAGGAGGAAATATGCTTAATGTGGAAATGCGCTCCAGAGAGGAAAAAATGAATTTTTTTGTCTCTTAACTGTTCTATTACACGCAAACCTTTGAGCATAATTTTTTTTCTGTACCTTCTCCTGTGTGTATACAGCCTGTGGACTACCACTGTAAAAGAAAAAAAAATGTTGTGAAGTAGGAGCTACACCTTTATAACTGAGTCTGTATTTAACTGTAATCTTGAAGACTGGAAATCAAGTAGCTTTGAATTATGGAGGTGTTACTTCACTGAAAGCAATTCTCTGAAGGGTGGCAGCTTAGAAATGCTGCTTGAATTTTGTGGGTAAAAAACTGAATGCTGAAATCTGCTGATCAGACAGATTTAAGTACAGACTTTATTCCTTTCTTCGTCTGCCTACAAAAGGCGCCTTAAGCAACTCAAAGCCCCCCTGAAGCAATGTTTCAAATGACAAATTTGATCAGTCGCAGGCGGGGTGTGTATTACCGGCGGGGCTTTATTGATGTTAGCAGGGGGGTGGGTAAGAGGCTTGCACCAGACAGCAGTGTTTAATGCGGTTATCCTGGAATACATTCATATCAGGCTCCATCTTGAAGGGTACTCTTTTCCTATCACCATTTACTATGCTAGAGGTGCAAAATCCCATAAAAAAACCTGAAGTGGTTGCAGTGATTGAGTTTGGCATAAACCCACAGTATAAGGAGATGTTTAAGGTCACCTTGACATGCTGCCCTTCGGTTTCTCGTAGGGCATAGAACCCTGGTACATACGTGCATGAGCTCACTGCCCGTAAAGCTGCAGTTATATTAAGGAGGGATAACTACTTTGCGCTTCCAACACTTGCTATGTTTTGTCGAGGGCAAGGAGAAAGGGGAGGAATTGCTTTTCCCTTGCAGGTCAGTCAATGCGTTGTAGCAAAGTGCTGCTGGTTGGGTCCTTCTTGCAGGAAAAAGCAGGAAAAAAGAAAGCTTGAAAAGCTTCATTTAAAGGGATGGGAAAGGTCAGAAGTTACGTGTGAAAGGAGAGTTAGGAATGAGGAGTACCCCTTAAATATCTAACAAGGCACTTCTAAAAATCAGATACTGTAACTTGAAAATCTTGATGCAGATCTGTTGACTGCCATGATCTATACGATTTGGTAATTAATAGTCTTTTGAATGTTACTCCAGTCTGTACATAAGTGATTAACTAGGCTACTAATTCACAATTATGTTTCTAAACAAGTTCAATTTGTCTGGATCCAGTTACTTGAAATTGTTTCTGTCTGAACTGAGAGGTGAGTTTCTTTTTCCTTTAAAAATTGAATGTGTGAAAAAAACCCAACCCTGGCAAAATTACAGTATTCCTCATTAGCTAGATGCATTCTTGCGCTTCACCAAGTGCCAGGGCCTGCTCACATCAGATCGCTTTTTCTGGCAAGGACTGTATCACACAATGATACCTTGTAAGTGTACTATTTCACAGCGAGCTTACCAAGGCATTGTAAAAATAGCGATAGTTTTCAAAACTCATTTAGGCCTTCCGTAAGGCCTGGAAAAATGTGAGTGTCTTTGGCCTGCTTTTCAATCTGGGTAGATAGATAGGTGGCTGATGGGATGCGATGGGGCAGGGAATTCTTAACTCATTTCTTAGTGGCTATGGCAAAAGTACTCAAGCCTCATTTTAAATATTGAGGTCATTGGCGAATATGTGTCAGGAAAGCATAGAGCTGTACCAAATACTCCTGGAAGGAGCCTGTGCAGCAAAGCAAATCAGAATTGGAAATCAATTCCAATTGAAACTGACACAAGAGAAAACGTGACAGTGATATATTCTGGTTTTGGTTAATTCAGCTTTGGGAAGAATTCTGGTATGAAACTTGAACCAAATAATAAATAAAAACTTAATCTGATGAAAAGTGTAATGAAATTAGTTGCTCAAATAGAGCAGTGATCTTAGAAAAGGGACTGTATTGAGAAGCGCCTTTTTCCTTATTAAAGATCAACTTGTCTTCCTTGAGTGTTTCATTCTTTAGGCATTTCTTCTCATAGTCAGTACACAGGTTCACAGTCCAGTCCAACCAACTCTTGGATTTTCCATCTTATTTTACTGGTACTGAAGTCTAACCATCTATGTCAGCATGGAAACACCGTGCCTTGGAGACTGTCATTCCTTTGGGACCTAGGAGGCTATCCTGAACATATCAGGTGGCAAGAAATGTCACTAATATTCATTAATAACTCCTCCATGTGGTCGTTCCTATCTGTAGTGAAGCGGTTGGAAGGCTATTGTACAAGGAGTTAGAGATCTGTGTGCTTGCTGCCGTCTCGCGTGTGCAGGGGCACTCTGAATAGCCTGGGACTGCTTACCAACAGCGTAATCTGTGAGTAGCCACGTGTATGCCTCTTTACCGTGAATGTCATGCAACTGCCTTATACAACAGCATCATTAATTAAGGTATACATAATGAATGCATAAGTAACTGATTTGCATGTATTCAACACATATTCAGTCATATGGATAGTGGATTATCTTGTGCACTTTGAAGAATACATGCAGTCTTTTGGAACCATATGTTTATTGAGATAAGAGTATTGGAGCGCACTGTCCAAGGGACTCATCAGAGCTGAGCCCTGATTCCAGATTTGGCAGCTGTCGGTGGCTGATGAGTATCCACTAAAGAGTGCCAGTGAATAGTGGGAGAACCCCGCCACGGACCGCAGCACCGTGCAGCATGCTGGGACCCACAAGAAGGGCCTTCTGCAACAGCTGAACTTCCCAGCTTCGAGAGGGACATAAAACTGCTGCCACTTTTTCTTTAATTCCCATTCTTAATAAATCGTCTAACCGCCTTTGAGTGTCAGCACCTTTCTTACTGAGATCCCCAAGAGAACTGGAAGCTCCTCGGAGCAAAACACCATTACCCCCCTGTTTTTCTTCAAATTCATTCACGAAGGTTGAATATTTAAAAATGCAATGGTTGGTCTTGATCAAAAGGAGAACACTGACAAGTTCAAAATAGCAGCAGCAGAGTAAATCACAGTTTACAATAGCCGTGTCTGCACAGTTGCAGAACACGTATGGCCGAGCGTGCGTAATGCCAGGTGGTACTGTGGTAATACAGCCCCTGAACAACTCCTTTTCAGTTCCTGTTTACTTCCAGGGTTTGTAACAGAAATTTCTTCTTGGTTTAAAAACTACTTTTAATCAATTTAATTGGTTAAAAATTACCTTTCTAATCTTCACATAGGGCCAGAGGATAACAATTGCCAGTTGGCACTGTTTGAATCTTGATAATCTCATTTTTTTGGAGGACTGTAGAGAACTCGGTGCCATAACAGAGGGGGTCAGTGGTAATAAGCCCACCCAGTATCCCACCGTATTTCATTGCAGGCTGGGGGGATGACCTATATATTCTCGCTGTGGACAAGTGACGCTTAAACCCAACGATGTTATGACTTAATAAATGTATTTCAAGCCAGGAATGGATGTCTCCCAGAGTAATGTCCTGGCTGAAAGAGCAAGTCCTTCCCCCCTGTCTCACACTACACAAAACTCAAAAAAAACCCCAAATCCCTCAATAAAACAACCGAGCAAAAAGCCACTACCAAAGTTCCTCACGCTCCTTGTGGTTGAAGAGGTAGAGGTGTATGTGTGCCTGTGTGCGAGGCGTAGAGGCGCAGCGCTGACGGCAGATGCAGCCCAGCGGTGTGGCTGGTGCAGCTGCCCAGTGGGCACTGCAGGGACGGGGGGAAATCAGAGATGGCCTTACCTGACTGAGACAGCGAGGTTTTATCACAGCAAAATGTCCTCGTGACCCAGCCTCCCTGCTCTGAAGACGTGGGGCTTTTTTTAGTCTTTTTTTTTTAACAAATTAGGCAGAGATTTGTTCACCTTTGCATACAGAGTACCCAAATCTACATCTCTATGAATTTCCACACCTTTACACCCGCGCTGATGTCACAGCGGAACAGGAGGGGAGATGCCGTTTTCCTGCCTGTCTGCGGTGGGTTGACCTTGCGTGGCTGCAGGAGGCCAACCTGGCTGCTCCCCCACTCCCCCTCCTCAGCCGGACAGGGGAGGAAAAAAAGATGGTGGAAGAGCTCGTGGGTGAAGATAAAGACAGGGAGATCGCTTATGGGCAAAACAGGCTCGACTTTGGGAAGATGCCCAGCCCAAACCACGACATTCCTCATTGTTGTTCCCCCCGCAGCCCCCACATGGGCAGGGACACCCATGTCCAGGCAGTGCCTGAACTCCGTAGGCCCAGGAGAGGCTCATGCACATAAGGACACTGACGTCTTGCTGTTGGTGGCTGAGATGTTGATGATTTTAGTTTTAAAGAGAGCAGCGTGAAAATTTGACAGCATCATAAATAATGCAGAAAGTCGCTTAATCCAAAAAATTCTCGCCCGTTCACTGGTGGAGCAGGGCCAGGCTCTTGATGAGATGGGAGGTTTTGGTAAACACAAATAAGTTTGGTTATGATCCATAAATGGCTCGCTTTCCTAAATTAAAAGCAGAAATAATGTGGGACAGAAATGTGCAGTGTTCTGCCCTTCTTTCCCCAGCTGTCTGAAAAACACATTATTAAACACTTAAGGGTGTATTCTTCCCTGTACTAGATGAACACAAGTTAAATGGTAGTTGGCAATAGAGGACTTGGGCATTTTAATCAAGAGAAGAACTTAACACTTAAGGCCCAATTGTACAAATAACCCATCTGTCTTGTACAGTGCGGAACCAGAGTGATATTTTTAAGGCTAAATCAACCCCTTAGAAATTAAACATTCTGTTGCCAGTTCTACCCAGCTGTACTTCAGGCAGTGGCACTATTATCCATTAACTCATCTAGTCCTAAGTGACACGCAAGTGGACAGAAAGGGCTTCAAATCATTGAGCAAATGATTATCTTGTCTCTTCTTTTAATGGTACTGGAACGACTTCAGCCCCAAAGGTGTATGTACTCACTGAAAGAAAACGTGTAAAAGAAAGAATTGGGAAATTCTCCACAAATTTCTTTTAATCTGTATTTTATTATTATTTGTATATATTGTATAATAAGTGCTTTTCATGTAAATAAGATCATCGTGACAATAGCATGAAGCTTTTATTCTTGCCTTTATTCTGTAATGAGAATCTCTTTGGCATATATCTAGAGGACGTTTAAGCTTTTCTTGTTTACACTTATTGTTCTGGTTGCATCAAGACGCTTTCAAGGGGAAACCCACTTTAAATATACAGTAATTGAGGATGATGACTGAAAATTGGCTCTAGAGAAGAGAAGAGGCAGGCATAGATACAATCCCAGTAGGCCTTTTGTGAGTCCTTCTGCAATACTGTCCAACAAGACTATGACTTTTTTTTTTTTTCTGTGTTTTGCCATAGGCTCATTCATTTAGGTAGACACTTCGGTAAAATCCAAAGTTGAAACCTACGCAGTGTTTTGTAACACAGTGGCTATCATCTGGACAGTTCAGTCCATTTATTCAGCGATTATCTTTTGCAGCCACAAAGACACAAAGAGCATTGTGACACTGAAGAAGCTTTAAGGTGTACCAGTAAATTCAGATACTCATTCAGAACAGCTGAATGGAACAAGCGGCCATGTGAAACTATTCCCCAGTATCTAAAGTAATTGCTAATATCTGAAGTAAACAATGTCCAGCTCGGAATGAAAAGCTGAGACCACCAAGTGAGATTCAAACACAGAACAGGAATGAAAAAAATAAATTCTGACATAACGAGCTGAAAGGGAACAAGGATTAGTCAGAAAAATTGCCTTTAGACAACCACAATAGCAGCCATATTTCACCATAATTTACTTACAAGAGTAAGACCTCAGCCTGAGCAATCACGTTATCTTGTTAGAAGCGCATCTAAAGTGTTTGCTATTTGATCTCCGTAGACAGAAATCATCTGACTCATACACATTATTTTTAAGCCAGTCAAGCTGGGGACCACAGCCAGAGGTGGGAATCCTATGCGTTATGCCCCTCACAGACAGGCATATGGAGACAGTCCTTGTAGACTGTGCATACTTATGATCAGATGCAACACATAAATGAAACAGATGAATGGGGAGGGATATGAAAGAAAGGCTGTCAAGATAGTGATATAATTAACAAACTTGCATAGCAGCCTCAGGCCAGCTCATCATGCCCATTTTCCCAGAAGGGATGTCATTCCATTTACAGTCCACCAAGTACAAGAGATTTAGTTTCCTTTCTTACCTTTGCTACAGGTCAAGGTTTCAAATACTGCTCATGTCCCACTTGAGAAAGTGACAAGATTTTCAAAAGCACTTTTTTGAGAGCTGTTCAGATTGTCTTTTGTAAAGCTGACAAAGGTTTTGCCCAGTGATTTTCTTAGCGGCTTTCATTTAGAGCTCCAAAACACTAGTGAATTACTCTTTTTCCTAAGGAAACAGACTCAAAGTAACAGGGCGTCATGCACAAAATATGAAATAGATCTTTCATCTGTGTTAAAACTATATCAGGAAAACTACTGTATATGGAGAAAAACAAGTTCGATTAAAGCTCATCAATTAATACTTCTAAAAGAAATAGAAAAAGCTTCTAACTTCTGAGATGATACACCAGAGTCTTGTTATGTGCATAATGCTGTGTAACTATGAAAAGTAGCTAAGAACTGTATCTTTACAACTTCATGATCATTCTTTTTGCACATCCAAGTGAGGCAGGAGTCAATTTTTGAAAGTTTGCCCAATGTATCCAGTGCTGGTTTTCATTCTCAGGCAAGTTAAACACATTTTTTATGCCAGCACTCTTAGAGTTTGAGTTGAGATTGACATAGCCCTTCTTCGAATGCTGATGAGTGATCACTATCTTTAACATTTTATCTTTGGAAATATAGAGATGAATCCTCCTTCTGCTTTCTTAAACTCAATAAACCTTATTAATCCCTTGTGTAATTATGGTAATTTCAAAGCAGTTATACTACAGTTAGGTTGGACTACATCAATTAGATTCCTCAATGTATGACTCTTTCTAGATAATAGAATGAAGACCTAAACATATTGCAATTTATAGCAAAGATTTACTGTTGGCTTCAGACTGCTCCAGCTGATTGTTAAATAGACACTTGGCCTTAAAAACAAACAGACAGAAAAGCTTTCATGATGTGTTCAGTTTTGGTCCCCGCTATACAGAAAAGATGAGGACAGGCTGGAGAGAGTCCAGAAAAGGCCCACCAAGATGATCAAAGGACTGGGAAACCTGCCATATAAGGAAAGGCTGAGAACTGGGCTTGTTCGGTCTTGAGAAAAGAAGGCTTAGGAGAGGCCTTACCACCATGTTCCAGTATTTAACAGGTGGCCACAAAGAAGGTGGAGACTCCCTTTTTACAAGGAGCCACATGGAAAAGATGAGGGGTAATGGGTACTAGTTATTCCAGTGGAGATTCCTATTGGACACAAGAGGAAAATTTTTCACAATGAGAACAATCAGCCATTGGAACGATCTCCCCAGGGAAGTGGGGTGTTCCCCAACATTGTACGTTTTTAAGATTCAGCTGGATGGGGTGCTGGGCTGTCTTGCGTAAACCGTGCTTTTGCCAAGGCAGGTTGGACATGACAATCAGCTAAGGTGTTTCTCCTGATGATGACAAATGTTCACTAGAGATTCAGCACTGAAATTACTGAATTAGTTTCTACAGTGTCCTAAGATACATACAATATACCTTAAGAACCATCTTCTGAAAATCATCACCAATATAAAGGGAAAATTTTGTCCATACAGAACCAGAGTCCTCACATAGGCCAAAAGCAAAGCTGTGCTAGAGAGTCCCTCAATATCCTGATACTGAATTTCTGAGAAAATACTTGTATTCAGATGTTGACCTGCAGACAGGAACACAGTTATTTTACAGTTAAGTTCAATAAGAAGTTTATTACTATGCATGCATCTATACTGAACAACTATTGCATAAAACTCAGAAACAGTCCAGAGGGCAGAGATGTGGAACCTCTTCCTCCCGCACTAGGAGAGCAGGAGGTCACCTATAACCTGATTCTCATCAGCTGGCTGCAAGCACAGCACCCTCCACGAGTCATTTTGAGTTGAGATTGTGGGAATGCAAGTGTTTATACCTGGCTAACCTTGAGGGCCTGAGGTTCTTTATTGAGTCTAGTCCTTATCCTCTGACTTCTAACTTTTTCATATAGAAACTTGTTTCTTTCTACCTCTTCCTCTTCTCTTCTTTGCTGAACAGTGAAGGGCGAAAGAGCACTTAGAAGATCTGTGGACTTTCCTTCATTGTTGAATAGAAAATGTGACTTTTTTTCCTTACCTACTCTTATTTAGGTAGGGTTGTCCTGACAATAGGCAGAACAAGAGGTTTCATCTTTAATAAACCTTGGCTTCATTCATCAGCAGAAGTTGGTGTATTATTTCTTGCTTTCAGAGGCCATTAAGAGCCTGGTAGCTCTTCCTTGGTGTCCTGTTCTACAAATCCTTTCTGAACTTTGAGAATTTCCCAATCAAAACCTTATAAAAAGAGAGTTTAACTGAGAATTTTCAATTTTTAAATTGCAGTGAATTACTAGTTAGGGAGAAGAAGCTTTCTCTCCACACAAACTGCTATTTTATTGTCAGCAAATCCACTTCCATATTTATATTTGTATCCAGCTGTGTTCTTCTACATCCCCTCTCCAAAATTTTTTCATCTCCTCTGGATTTGAGGATGGCAGCTCTCCAAACAATTTTTAAATGTCTTTATCTAAACCAAAATTTCCTTAAAAAGAAATTTTAGAAAGAATCACTTTATTCTATGTTATTCCACAAGTGCAGCTGTCGAAAGTTGGATTACCAGAACTAAGAACGAGCAGGAATAAGTAACAGAAATGGTGGAGGTAACTTCTAAAACTGGATTTGCTGATGAGCATATAGTGACATTTAAATATGGCTAGAAAGACCAAGTAGACAGGGCAATCCTTGGGTAGTCTTCCACAATATATTTGTACTTATTTTCTGTTTTAACTCTTGGTAAGTTCTTAACATTTTTTGTATTGGTTGAAGTTTAGAGATCTGTTCAAGTTTCAAAATTGTCTCTGTTAATTTCACAGTGATTTTCAGAAATAATATTCTTAGATAATATCAGCACTTCTCTTCAGACTGAAAAAACACAGTGATTTACAGTGCTTCACAGGCTATACACCCCCCTTACTCCGAGCTGGCCAAAAGCCACAGGAACATGTTAGTACAGTGAAAAGCTGGTTACAGCAAAGGGCTACCAAGATGATTAGGGGACTGGAACACCTCTCTTATGAAGAAAGGCTGAGGGAATTGGGTCTTTTTAGTCTGGAATAAAAGACAACTGGGAGGGAACCTTATTGATGCTTATAAATACTTGAAGGGTGGGTGTCAGGAGGATGGGGCCAGGCTCTTTTCAGTGGTGCCCGGTGACAGGACAAGGGGTAATGGGCACAAACTTGAACATAGGAAGTTCCACCTAAACATGAGGAGGAACTTCTTTACCTTGAGGGTGGCAGAGACCTGGCACAGGCTGCCCAGGGAGGTGGTGGAGTCTCCGTCTCTGGAGACATTCAAAACCCGCCTGGATGGGTTCCTGTGCAACCTGCTCTAAGGTGGCCCTGCTCTGGCAGGGGGGTTGGACTAGATGATCTCCAGAGGTCCCTTCCAACCCGTACCATTCTGTGATTCTGTGAACGATCTGACCAAGCTCAGAACTGTACTAACCATGCCAACATGGATTTCATTCAGCTCTAAGCACTGGTAGGACACATTTACATTTTCCTCTGAAATACCCCAAATGAAAGTCTGATTCTTCTGCTGAATAATTACAGCACTTAGTGCAACGAGCATCATCTTTTTTAAGAGGTGGGTAGTCTTGCCCTGGGAAAAGACCCTTGTTACATTGAACTCTGAAGCAGGCAGAACAAGGTTTCACCCAGATGAGTCCATATAAGTGAGAGACTTCACCCAGATAAGTACAGATAAGGAAAACATAACCAAGGAGAGAAAACCAACTTTCTTAAGGAGCATCTGTGTCCTGGAAAAATACAATAGGATTGTATTGGATAAACACCAGGGAAGCTGACTGAAGTATAAACTGTACAATATAGAGAAAAAAGAGGAGATGGAGGAAAAGAGAACAACATTATATTTTATGTACTTGTGATTCACCTTCCAAAAAAGCTTGTGAATTGCAGCCAATGACCATAGACAGGTGAGAAGGTGAAGGAAAATATTAAACAGTGATGGAGTCACTGGATTTGTTGGTCTTGATTTTGTTGCATTTTCTATCTGTTCAGAAGGGTTTCTAGTAAATCTCTGGTACTTAGTCGTCGAGTGGGTTAGGTTTGGCTATGCCCTTTCTTGTTTCTGAATTAAAAAAAAATCTGTAATTTCCTCCAGAGCAACTTAAAACATTTTCTAGATCTCAAGTTTTAGCTATGTCTGAACTGTAAAGTCCTCACAATTACAAGTTTGCTTTTAGTATATTAATAGGGAAATAAATGTACTCACTTCCTAACACAGATGGTGGAACATGGAACTTCTGAACATGGGAAAGCACAAATGAGGTGAGTTCCAGTCCAAACTGTTTACAACCAGTCAAAAAAAATATTGCAGTGGCCTCAAAATCCATGTGGCAAAGTGCTTACTTAAAGAGTACCTTTGGCTATTTTGTGAAACACATGGACACATTTCAGAGTTGGAAGGTGGAACAGTGCTTTCCAGGTAGCCCCATATTCCTGCAAGGGTAGAGAAATGGACAGCAGAACGTGGGCTATGATGTGGCAAAAGCAGTCTAAAAATTGCTTTGTAAAATAGAAAATGACAACTAAGTCTAAACACAAATATTTTGCAGAAATGCATCCCATTCAAACCCTTCCGCTGGAGCACAGGCAATGCCCAGCTGGAGGCTTTCCAGCTTCCTGGCAACACCAGATGCTGAAGAGCCTTGTTTTTCAGGGTCTGTTGCTCTAGGGCTGCATCACCATGTGGATGGCTCTGCACCTCCAGGGCTCCCAGGTTATCTGCTTCCCGTCATGGAGTCTGGAAATCAAGAGAGCCTTGAGCTGAGCTGAATGTCTGAAGGACAAGCTTCTCACCCCTTAGCAGGAAGCCATACATCCACAGCATCTGCATTAGGGTTTACTTCAGCATTTTTGTTTCAGTTCCAAGTCACCATTTCAGAATTATCAGCGCATCTGAAAAACTTGATTTGCTTATAATAAATAGATACTTCATAGGATCCCATGGAAAATCAGATTTTAAAATGCCAGCTAGTCCTTCTCCCAACCCCAGGCAGGGTTAGCTATGACTAGACCTTTCCAATAAATGTTTGCTTTGACCAGCTGTAACTGACGTTACTGCCCGTGGCAAGGTCAAGAAGAGGACTTGGGCAGTGAATACTGTGAGGCTGAATTTGAGGCTGAGTTATGCAGCGCACCAACAGTTAGCACGCACACGTTATTGCGGGAGGCACAGCATCTGCAGAATTCCTTTAAGTCTGTATGACTGCATAGCCAGGGTGACCTACATCTAATCAACACAGTCTTGGGAAAGACTGGGTGAGCCACCTCACAACGCATATGTGGCCAGGGAATCTGCAACACGGGTTTAAGTTTGTAACGGCGATAATCCATTCTGGATTTTGTCTAAGTAATAAAGACTAAGCAATAATTAGCTAACTAAAAAAGTCAAGGGGATGATGGAAACAAGGAAGAGGACACTGTAAAAACTGAAGTGCTGAGTAACTTTTTAATAATCAGTGAATATTGCAGGTCTTTTTCTTAATAATACAGGAGGAACTTATACATAGATGTCATTAATATGTTCTAAAACTTGGCGTATTGTAAAAAATTGTTTACAGAGAAAAAGCAGCCTTGATAGCTCTCCCAGTCTGTCACTAACATAAAAAATGCTAAATCACTAGACAAAGATCTTGCTTGAGGAGCTTTGCTGTCTGTCTAACTAACAATATTCATGATTGCCTCACATTTGAATCATTTGACGCATTCTTTGTGAGACCAAAACTGCATATTTAGAAGTGAAAATAAGAAAAATATGTTTGTTAACAATTTGTTTAAACCCTGATTTCAGACCAGACAGTGCAAATTTGTCATGTGTAATAAGAAAATAACACAGACTACAGCAGATATTTTGAGGGAGTAGCAAAAAGCAGAAACATGAAGCTAAAATCTTACCAGCCATTTGTATTTACTTTAACTGTGTCAAACCTTCAGTCAAGTTAGTAATAAGCACACAGGTCATTAAACAGCTTAATTGAATTTGAGTGACATCTGCTTTTGAACAATTAGATGGCGCAGCATATTTTCATAATGAAAGAATTGACTTAATTTCCTTCTTCTCTCACTGAAAGTTTATTAAGTAGTTCAGCCATTAAAGTGCTTATTTATTGGGGAAGCCCAGATGGCAAACCACTATAAGTGGAAAGAATAGCTGAGCCATGTCAGACATTAATTAAGTGAATGCAAATTAGAGGGGCATCACTCAAAACATAGAGGCTGAAATTATACTTTTCTACAATTATAATTCCATAATGATTTGTGGAAAGAAAGAAAATAAATCTAAATATGACTTGTTCAGAAAGTAAATGTAACCACAACATAAGGAAAATGTGTGACGTCCCTGGTGTTACCCTGCACCGCAGCTCTGTCACTGCTTCTGTTGAACTTGCAACCCCTGAATACTCTTTTTTACATGCATTTACAAGATGTGATCACTCCTGTGCTTAACATGGCCTCGATGGGAACTGAGAGTACTCAGAAGCCAAAGGATTAGGTGAGAAGTCTGTCATACATATTTGGTTATCAGTCTGTCTTGTTTTCTCACTCTGAAAGGAAATGAGCATGTAATAGCCAGGCACAATTTTTTTCTAACTGTAAGTAGTGGCTAAGGAGTGCAACACAGGGTGAGGCAAGTGTCTGTATTCTCTGATTCTACTGGTTCATTTAATATGTGCCAGCTTCCATGGGACTGGTTTTTGGGTGAACACAGAGACCCACAGCCCTCCCAAGATCCATCTTGGCAGTTTTTCTGTTAAAAAAAACCCCAAAGAAACCAAAAAAACTTTCTTTACAGAGGATGGAGAAAGGAGATGTGATTTAGACTACAGTGGATTTGCGTTTCCTGATGATCCACAGGTACCACTGTGGCCAGTTTTCTGCCTGCTTTGCACAAAGCTGGTGGAAGACATCCAAAGACCAAGTTTATTAACAAAGGATCATGGCAAATTTAATCCCTTTATAAACAGAGATTCATGGTTCCCATGAGATGTGGTTTTTGGCAGCCGTGTTTTTCTGTGGCTCAGCCTCTGTTTTCGTTGCTTGTTTCTAAACTGAGTACTTGGGCAAAACTATTACGGTTTAAATAACAAAAGCAAATTTTATTCAATGTTTAAAGTTCCCCAGTAAATTCATCTCTCAGAAGCACAACAAGAGTTTCCATAACAAAATATAATTCTAAACCAAGATGGGAACTGTTACAACCCAGGCATTCAATACTGTTATTTAAATAACTGTAGATACTAATTAGACCCACTCTCCAGGCTGGTGCTCAAACACTGAAAATCAATTTAAGCTTAATGTTGCACATAACTCTTTTCCTAGTGTAAAGACTATGAAAAATCTATAATGCATTTCACTTTTCCTTCAAACATTTAGGAACTTTTTGGAGGTTGCCATCAACAAAACAACTAGAAGAGAACTTGTAGTTGAACGCAGTGATGACAGGAGCCCACCAGCCCTTTTATTCCCAGTGCAGGGTCCTTAGTTTACTCAGTGTCACAGGGAATGGTTTCTCAGGCAATGCACTGGAGGTGACATCGTTGTTACGTTCATCCTATTCCTTTTGGGTTTAACTTTTCTCAGTTCAAAAGGCCACAAACAATGGTTTCTTCGCAGCCAAGGTTGGTGTCACCCCACTGCAACCACACCACCTCACTTCAGGAGACAGTAAATGAATTTAGCCACTCTCAACATTTTCCTCTTGTGGATTGAAAAAGCCTCTGGTCACGCCACCTTTCTAGCATGAAATGGGAGGTGAATTTCACACTGGATGCATTAAAGATGAGAAAAGCAAGCAGATCAAGGATGATATGGCTGATGAACTGGTAAATGACGCAGTCAATACATTGCTGATGCTGCTAAAATCAATAGGTGTGTTTTGCTTTCAATTTCCATAAGAGCTGGATTTCACCAAAAGCTTGCCTGTGCTTAGCTTCTGTTGGAATTATGCCCACAGTTAACTGCTTAGCAGTTCCTACTTCCAGGCTACTCTTGACTAATTAGAAATATGAGCTCTCTGGCAAAGCACATCCCTAAACCACTAAGGCACATCAAAGGAGATTATTCATCAGTACTATTTCTTATATTGTTCCTCAGCTTTTGTCAGATGGGAGAGACAGGGCTACATCTTATCAAATTTTTACAGTTAATTGACTTGAAATTGTCTTGCAATTACATCTGGAGAAAATATGAACAATTTTGAGAGTTTACAGTTCCCCTTGTAAATTTGTGATGAGTGTACCAACTGCTCCTTTAGCTCACATTGCTTACAAACATCCAATACCCATAAGGATCATAGAATCACAGAATCATAGGGTTGGAAGGGACCTCTGGAGATCATCTAGTCCAACCCCCCTGCCAGAGCAGGGCCACCTTAGAGCAGGTGGCACAGGAACCCCTCCAGGCAGGGTTTGAATGTCTCCAGAGACGGAGACTCCACCCCCTCCCTGGGCAGCCTGTTCCAGTGCTCTGCCACCCTCAAGGTAAAGAAGTTCCTCCTCATGTTTAGGTGGAACTTCCTGTGCTCAAGTTTGTGCCCATTACCTCTTGTCCTGTCACTGGGCACCACTGAAAAGAGCCTGGCCCCATCCTCCTGACACCCACCCTTTAAGTATTTATAGGCATTGATAAGGTCCCCCCTCAGACGTCTTTTTTCCAGACTAGAGAGACCCAATTCCCTCAGTCTTTCTTCATAAGAGAGGTGTTCCAGCCCCCAAATCATCTTGGTAGCCCTAAAGGATCATCGAGTCCAACTCCCTGCTCCTTTCAGGACCACCTAAAAATAAACTATGTGACTAAGAGCATCATCCAGACACTCCTTGATCTCTGACAGGCTTAGTGCCATGATCTCTTCCCTGGGGAACCTGTCCCAGTGACCAACCACCCGCCCAGTGAAGAATCTTTTCCTAATGTCCAATCTGAACTTCCGCTGAGGCAGCTCTATTCCATTTCCTTGTGTCCTAAAACTGTTCCCCAGAGAGAGGAGATCAGCACCGCCCCTCCACTGTCCCCCTTGAGGAGGTTGTGGACTGCCATGAGGTCACCCCTTCAGCCTTCTCTTCTCCAAGCTGAACAAACCAAGTGACCTCAGCTGCTCCTTGTAAGTCTCAGCATATTTCATTATAGTTTACCATTGGGTCTTATAATGCAAAAGAAAATAATGCTCTTAATGAGAATTTTTACAGGACTATTTTGTATTTATTTGACAGTAAACTAAATGGCCATCCACCTATTACATCTTCTTCAAAAATCATGCCTTTGTATTATAAAATGGGCTTGGCTTCTTGTATCTGTAACTATTCTGACCATTTTGGCTTTGCAAAAAGGATATCTTTGAAAGATTGGATATGCAGCATTGCAAACTATATATATATTTATATATTTACCTACTGTCCTCAGCTGTGGGCCAGCGTGTTATTTGAAAGAAAGTGGGACAGCATAATCAATCTCTGAAAGGTTATGCCCTTTAATGTGGCTGACAAATTAGTCTCCAGAAATATGCTGTGCAACCCAGCGAAATAGTACCAACAACACCAAAAAGTAATTGTGGGTTTTAAAATATTTGCTGGAAGAAAAAAAAATTGAAACGAATAAAAAAGAAAAGGAAACAAAGAAAAGTGCATTGAGATCTCCATGTTACAAATTCTGCCAGGTTTACTTCTCTTATTCCAGCTAGTACCTTACCTCTTTCCTGGCTACCCCAGACCACATACTGGGGACCTGGATTTAGCTGTGCACTTCTTACAGTGTAATCGATGCATGTGGGAGGAGAAATGGACTCTTAATGCTATGTTTATTAACATCAGCAGCAGTCCAAGATCAGATATACCTTGCAAAAAGAGACATGGAAATATGTTGTGACATAAGGGTCAGATAGAAGAAGAATTCCCAGATTCTGAGGGGCAAACCTCTAGAAACAGCCTCTTCTCAGCTGCTGGTCTGAATCTGCCTTGGCACCTTTTGCTAAGCATTAAAATACCTTTACAAATTTGATAGATAACAACATAAATTTTTTTTGTTGCAGATATTATTTCAATCTTCTGAAATCTATTCTAGTGTTTCTTTTCATTTCATACTTCTAATCGTAGCACTAGGGGAAGAGAGGGACTTTGATCAATGCTCACGTTATATTTATTATTTGTATTGCTGTTGCACCCAGGAGTCCCAATTAATATCAATATTTCCAAACACCAGTTAAGCAAATGCAAGCAGAAAGTATTATCTAAACCACTTCTCATCTTTGGTAACCCCATTAATTTACTTCTTAGGCTATACCTCTTACAGAGGATGCATAATCTGTTAAACTACTTCATACATTTTCTTGCAAACACATGACATGTTGGAATTCATCAAAATGAACTCTAAAGCATCAAGCCCTGATCTTGCAGGAAAGTGGGAGTTTTGGGCTTTGGGCTTTTTTTAAGGAAAGATTGCTCTCTGTATATGCTATTCTTACACTGTTCTCGAAGCACTGGACATCAAATACTTTTTGAGGCAAGATATTATGATAGATGGCCTGACCCAGCATCTGCAGTTCTTGTAGTATTTGTATTCTTACACTATTATGCTGTCAACATGCTGACTATGAAACAGATGCTTCTTTTATCTTCTTTTTATTGGAAGAATGTATAAGCCCTCCAATCAGAGAAGTCTAACAAATGCAAAGTTTGTTTATTCTTAGAGAAGGATTTCCTTAATGAGCTGTTTCTATTGTGTTTCTTAAAGACTGTTATTATATTCGTGAATGAACTTACAACCTAGATGTCTGAATATAAATCACGAATTGCACACTCTAAATATAGGAAATACTGTACAAATGGATCAGCAAGTGCAATTTACCACTGCAATCCAATTAAAGAGGCTGATTTTCCCTTTAACACTCAAGGAATAGATATGAGCTTGGTCCTCTATGACTTGCAGCAATACCTTCCATTTTGCAGGGGAGGGAGCTATTCCCTACATATTTTAGAATGTGGATGTGTAAAATCATTCAGTGTGCTAAAGAGAAACAGCAAGTGCGGCTATGCAGGTTAGGCTGGGGATGCCTGTGATACATGTTTTTTTCTGTCTCCAAGATTAAAAGAGATAAATGGAGATGACAAGAACAGAGGAAATGCTTTTTTGCCGCAGACCTTCAGTCTAACAGCATGTTACAGCCACTTGCTTTGCCTCTGCATCCCCACCTCAGCTAGGGAGGAAGGAATATTTGGCTGAGCCCTCTGGTCCTTCTCTAGGTAAATGTGTCTGCACACATTTGATAGTGTTAATGCCACAATCTTTCTTTTTTTGCCAATATAAATGAAATGTAAGGTTAAAGTAAATGTAATTCTTCTACCAAATCCTGGCTATTTGTTGGCATCTGGCAAAGAATTTCCATCCCAGCTTTGTGCACTCTCAGCCGGTCTGTCCCCACAGGGAGGCTGCGCTAAGGGCCCTTAAACTGTGAGTTGCAAAGTCACAAAGTGCAGAAGGCGAAGCTGTTTGGATATTGGTAAAGTCTTTGTAGTATCAGTAACACACAACTCCTTGGGCAAATTGCAGGTGTTTCTCGCAGGGCAGACAGCAAGCACCTTCTGTGCGAGTGAGAACGCTGGCGATACTCTGTGCTCTGTATGTGTGTACATCAGTTCGTCCCCCCGTGTGGTACCTGGGGGAGTAAGATCTGAGTCAAAAATGGTTTCCTGTTTTACCCATATGTAGCCCCAAACTAGTATTTAAGATGGGAGAAGTATGCATTAAAAGAAAATAATTTGGAAATACTGATAGTGACAGCTGGAATTATCTGTCTCCTTTCATTTAGTTCCCAATTCAAATTTCTGTAAAGGCCCTATTTATGCTGCATAACAGTTAACACGGCAAGTTGATGCGATTTCAATACAGCCTAAACCACACAAGTGAAACAAATACAGAAACGTATTCGCTACGTTAACTAGCAACATCAGTTAATCACTTGCACTGTAAACTGAAAATCACAATAGGATAGATTCCATTGGCTAAACACTTTCTGAAAAGTACCGAACACCCCCTGGACTGGGAGGCTAGAAAATGGAAAATAACTTCTTAGGGTTTATAGCACCCCCCCAACCCCTGCCTTCCCTTCCCAAGATTGTGGTCATTAGTATAACATGTTTGTAGGGGACTGGATAATCCCTCACCTGCCTCTTCCTGCAGAAGGTCAAGCAAAAAACCAAACGTGACTGAAGTTCATAGAACCACTGCAATTTCTAATTATGGACACACTGGCAGGCTGAAATGTAACTTCCTCTGTTCTCATTTTTGCTCTGTAAGGTTAACATTATTTTTTAAAAATTTTTTTTTTATTAATCTGCTTTTCCTTCCTCTTTAGCTTCCAAAGGGGAAATGTGAGTGCCAGAAGCCCACCAGTTTATCTCGGCAAACCTACCTGGACACAAATTGAAGGAAAAAAAAATGTAATGAAGAACATATTCACTTTCATACTGACTGATGGTTGTTACAGAATATAGAGAAAGAACAATTTTAACAGTGACTGTCATAATTTTGAATGGTGTCCTCCTCTTCTCTACCCTTTTTCTGTCTTGGGAGATTGTACTTACGGATCTTAATAGACTTTTTATTTCTGTGCAAATTCTCCTCCTGCAAAAACAACTACAAACACTGGTATAAATTGCCTGCAAAATCCTCTTTAAAGTCAATTTATGTCTATATTGAAAACATCGATGTTGAAAGAAAAACATGAGAATTGTGTTCATTATTACACAGAGAGGTTCTTCAGGCTAGAGAAATAGCCATGCCTTCCTTCTGCCTTGGAACCTAACATTGTTCACCAGCTAATACTATTTATTACCTATATACAAATAATTTTGATACAGCTTACATTTTAAGGCTTTTACTGAGTAAAAAAAAAGTGTTACATTCTTATAAGACAGATTCATGATCAATATTTGCATCTTAAAAGTGATATTTATGTGCCGTTCTCGGTACAGTATTTTTCTGCAAGTATCACTGTAATTCACTCAGTGTTATTATAAATATACCGCAAAAAATTCCTCCGCATTTCACTTTTGTATTGTATTTTTTCTTGGCTCAGAAAAAAGGAGCTTCAGGAGCTTCAAAGCCAGCTAATATATATGTCTAGATACTTTTTTTTTATCTTAACATGAATGGAATATATATTTCCATTCCATCTCTATTTATTCCCTCCTGTCAGTCAAAGCAGTAACAGCATTATGATAAATAATTATATGCATACATCAGTTTTGGGGTCCACAAGATGGACAAATAACTAAATATGACTGCAAAACCCCATCCTTTTGGCTAAACTTGAACAGCTTGACTCTGATTTCACTTGAGGTTATTTGCCTGAGTGAAAACAGGAAAAATAGCCTGGAGGCAATGAAAAGTAGTATCAACAACAAGCAAGAGTCAGATCAAGTGTCTGATCAGTCAAATCCTTGTTTTGTTTTTGTGTGTTTTTCTGGCTCTGGAAAATGCCCATTCAGAGTGAAGAGGTACTGGCCTGAGCTGAAGCAAGAAAAAAATACCTGAATCTTTGAATGGAGCCTTCAGGTCCTCAGGAGAACACCAAGAGCTCAGCAGAGCTCTGTCATTCCTAAGGTTTCCGGACTGCCAGGATTGCAGCTCTCTATTTTGGAGTGCAGCTGACAAAGTATCTCACACAGTCTGTCCCAAATAATTTTCCTTTTCCATTCACATTAAGATTTCTATTGCCAATAGTGCTCAAGAGGTGCTTCCTCCTGCTAGTGGATGGGGAGGCAGAACACCGCTCGACTTCTGCTCGGTCACCAGCAGGCTTCTACACACAGGTTTTCATCTAGCTGCTTGGAATTGCTTCTCCGTGAGTAGGTCATGTAAAGTGCAGAAATTCCCTGGGGAGCAGCAGTGGGGGCCGTGTTTGCTTCCTTCCCAGGACAGTCCTTGCCCTGCCTACACAAGGTAGGCAGGAGATAGATGTCTGAAAGACTCCAAGGAAGGGTATGAACATCAGTTGTTATTTCCTTACGGAAGGTACTAGTCACTAACCTGTTATGAAAAAGATGATTGTCTAAGGCCTCATTTCTGGAGCTGCTCTTTTTTCCTTCCTTTTTGTTCCTGTAACTCCTACATTCCTGACTACACAAAGGAAGAAAAACCCGCCCTGGTGTGAAAGCAGTCATCTCCCTGGCCAAGCACCTTAACCATTAGAATATAACAGAAAAAATTGGCTGCTACTACTGTAGTATCATCAACTTGCATTGTTTTGGATCAGACATTTAGCGCTTTACTACCTGTCAGCTTCAGAGCTACTAAAATCTCTTCTCCCTTCAGTAATTATCTATCTTTGCTGCTTCGTTTCTTGTGCCATCCATTATGCCCTCCCTCGCATTCACGCTGCATGCTTCTCACTAATCTCTCTAATACTTGTTGTTGCATTCTTTGTTAGTTACAGCTATGAATTGCTAAAATGCAGCATATTTGAATAGTTCGCTTGATATCTTATTGTTAAATACTTAAGTTGCAGTTCATCAGTTTAATTTTTATGCTGCTACAGCAGGATTGCTGAGTTTTCCATGGTAATAACAGTAGCATCCTCAGAGGATATTTGGAGATGGTTATTGCTAATGGTGCTCAAACCTCATCAGTCTTGCATTGAGGTGAATGTATTTTTTTGGAACTGCCAAAGTATCCCATGAAACATAATTTCTCTTTTTAAAGCACATCTCAGCAGAAATGGCTAAAAACTCTCACTCTCATTCTGACCAAGCTGCTGTGGGATTTAAAAAACCTTTGTGGATTAATTGCTATGATCACAGGGAAAGAAAAGAATGTGTTGCTCCCTCTATCCCATTTTAATAGAAGTTTTATGTCAGACTTCTTTTCTTTACTTGTATTTTCAATCATGCCAAATTATGTCAGGTAAAAAACTTCAACAGCATGATGAGCAAGTAGGAGCATCTTCCAGTAGCCCTTGAACATCCTTGATTGCTTGTTAGGAGAGAGGTCATCTCTTTTCAACTTATTGTAGCCGGAGAAGAAAATGCATGTAGGGTGGAAAGAGTTTTCTGCAGGTGCATTATTTTCTCTCAGGGCTGCTCTCCGTCCTTGGTCTTAACTTTTCAGCCATATAACACAGGTTTTTTTGACATCTCAATGCAAAGCTAAAATTCTGCATTTTCTGAGGCTTTTCCCACAGAGGCTGGGAGGTCTTTGCTGGAGAATTTTAGAAGCGAGCTACACAAATATCTGCTGGAGACAGTCATTAATTAACCCACCTCATTGCTGGAAACTGAGGTTTTTTGAAGGTATTTCTCCAGTTCACAGCTCTAGAGAAGAGGGTGCCACGATGGTACCCCACCATGGCAGCTTAGGCCAAGATTGCTTTCTCTAGACTTCCTTTATGTTAAGATGTCAGAAACAGCAATAACCTGGTAACAGGAGAGAAAAAAACTGCTCCTACCCTTCTTGTGATTATACGCGGCAGGGGAAACCAGCAAGAAAAACTAGGAAGTTGGTGTCTCACTTATACAGAGGCATTTTCCAGCACCCATCAACGACACAAAATGTCACCGTTAGCAGAAATATGATAGACACATTACTACAGGGGCAATGCAGCATTCATAACTCTGTGTGTGTATTTGTGTGTGGTCAGCAGCGTCCTTAAAAAATAAACATATTAACGAAATGACATTATCATTCCTAAAAGTCCTGCCACACTGAGCTGTGTTGTCCACCGTGAGAATGACTCTCTAGGATAACAACTTACTGCAGACCCTGCACAGCTGCTACCAGGAAGCATCACCAAATATATTTTTGGAAATCTGCTGTCAAGCACAAAAGTAAAAAAGCACAAGTGTTCTGAAAAGTATGAAATCAAATGTAATCAGTAATAACATCAGCTGAAATACTTTATTATGTGAAGGTACAATATATTTGCCCTCTGGCTCTTTTGTGAATACACAATTAGCATAATAGTTAGCATTCTCTTATCAATAGGCACCAGTAATTTTCTCAATTGTCTGCTTGCTCTGATCATCTACCAAGCTACCAGTCACCTACCAAGCATCTACCAGTCCATGTCAGTCTGATATAAAAGGCGCTCTAGAACGTGTGGATAGAAACACATCAGAAAGTGGTACTCAGACACAATAATGATGGACAGGGTGGTCACTCATTTAGCAGACCGGTCTGTAAAATGCTATCAGGGCTCTCATTATTTTATCCAGCATATTGCTTCTGGGAAGTGCCGTAGGAGGTGTTAGCATTCAGATTTTTAAGCACCTCTCATGGCAGCCAAGATCCTGCTGCTTCTCCTTCGTGCTGACAGCCAAGACCACTCCCTTCTCTTTCACTCCGTGAATACCAACCACAGAGACTCAAGAAAATGATCTTTAGCAGCATATATGGCTGAGATGGAGAGGCATTTTTCTCAGAAGGGGCAAGACCTTATATTTCACATGACTTAGAAGCCTTTTCAGCGTGTATTCACTGTATGCAGCAGGTATGGGGTCAGAGGAGCTGCCAGTCCTTTGGAGGAAGCTGCTAATTGAGCCTTCGCAGTTTCAGCAGGGTGCACAGAACAGCCTGCAGTTACCAGTGCTGCGGTGCTCACTGGCATCACCTCTTCTGATTTCACCGGCATCCTTTCCTCCCCTGTCTTTAGTGACTGACACTTTTGCTGTCATTACCAGCAGATACTCAGAGTAAATCCCTGACAGGCTACAACGGGGCAGGGTACCTAAGACAGCGTGTGTCTCTCTGTGTGTGTGCTTGTGTGTGCCAGGGGAGGACTCCAAATATAGCCCTGCCACGAGCCTACAGTGCCTCAAGGTCCCTTACACCAGCAAGAGAGAAGAGCCCTGGCTGCCTCTGCAGCGTATCCACAGCTCGGCTGCACTGCTGAGGTCCTCTGGGGACAGCTGTGCCCTGGGGCAGCTGCCAGTCACCCCTGGGGGTCTCTTACTGCCCACTTGCAGTAGGTATTCATGGCCCACCAGCTCCGGGGGCAAGAGCTCTTCTTGCTCCCCTCTTCCCTCTTGTGCAGTAGGAGCCCAGGCCAGGCTCTTGCCACTGACAATCTAATAGTAAATAATCCAAACCCAGAGATTCACCTCTGGAATACGTTTGTATCTGTGGTGTGAGGGCTGCAACCAATACGTTTGGCTGGAATCATTTCTCAGTGGAGCATTTTCTGTGTAAAACTTTTTAGCATAAATACTTGGGTCTTTCTTGTGCAATTCAGAGACCTGAATAGAGAGTGAGGGTGCCACAGAGGCACGGGTGGAGGAAGACTCAGGAGCTCCTATTTGTCTCCTGTAGTTTGGTATAAGTTTTGCACAGGACTGCAGCATTATTTTTTTTTTCTCTTCTAAGTTCCCCTTCACATTGAGTGTCCCAGCTCCCTTTTCCTGTGTTGGTGACAGAGAAGTGATGTCTTGGCCCCACTTCTTTGCCATCTTCTGATGATTTCCCTGTCTGTGCGTGGCAAGTGATGAACTACACTGCCATACCTTCCTCCTGAACGTGCTCCATTCAGGACAGGTGTGTTTGCCCCTCCATTACACTTTACCTTTGTGTTAAACATCCCATGTATGTTGTAACAGTTCTTGTTAACTATGACACGTGGCTTTTGTTCGAGCTTGTCTCCTTCATTGCTTGGAGCTTTCTCTCAAGCTCCCTTGGCACTTCAGATCCACATGGCCTGTCTCCATGAGAAAGTCTGGAAAGCTGAAGCAAAATCAATTGAACAGGCTTTGATTCAAGTGAGCCTGAAAACTTACAATCCCATCATTTTCTGATCAGAAATTCTGCCCTTGTCTGACCAAAACATGGCCAAAGTTAGGCATGATAAACTTGGTTCCATCTTAAACTCATGTTTAAAAGACAAGTTCACTTCAAACGTTGCTTCAGAAGTGTGAAATATATGATCACGTGTGGCTGCTGCCAGGCAAAGTTTAAGTTTTAGGAAGACTATGTAAGTGCTATAAACTAGCCTCATGTCCAAAGCGGGTCTCTTTTAGAAAGCTTAGGATTCTTCTTCTGAACTCCAGAAGTGACTTATTCTAAGAAATGGACTGTTGAACATATGGCCAGATAAACCCATGGATAGGCAGTCATTATTTAAGTAGTTTGCTCTTTCTGGAAGTGCACATTTAAGTGTGCATCCAGTTTGGTAAGAGTCTTTTCAAATCTCTAGGTTGGAGAGTTTGAGAAACACGGAAGGCTGCAGCAAAATAAGCAAGGTTAGTTTTTCTCCCCATTCTGTAAATACACTAAGTAGCTCTATAATGCACAGGCAGTAGGTGGTTAAGAGTGGGGAAGTAGTCTTCCTTCAAATATTTTCTGAGTATGCGATTTTAAAATCCTCTGAATACTGTCCACAATATTTTTAAGACGCTAAAATGCTCAGAGTAGGGAGGGGGAATTCCCCTGACAGAGCCTTGACAGGATATAACTGTGGTCCTGGCACAGTTCTTTGGCCTGTGATGAGTGGGTGGCAGCAGTAGAAGGCCTATATCCTCTGTAAAGCATTTCCATTAAAAGGGGATTAAAGAGAAATGTTTTGGACAGCAAAATGCTGCTGAGATTCAGAATTCTTGAGCTGAGCTCATGATTCTAGAGGTTTTTGCCCAGCCTTTTCCCACTCCATCCAGGCTTTCTCCATCTCTTCTTTTGTCTGCCAGCTCCCAGTCTCTTGCCCCATTTCTTCCTCCTCCAGACTCATGAGTTTTCACTCCCTCAACCTCATCCTCTCCCGTGTCCCTTTCCACTCAGTTCCTCACCCCCTAGGTACCTCCCCTGCAAAACTCCCGTCTTCCTTCCTTCCTTTTCTGATGCTGAAATTCTTTTATGATTCTTTTCTGATCTCTGGTTAGATCAGGGCAATTAACAACAACAAGAATTATAGAAGAAGGAATTTTCTTCCTTTTTCTCACTGTGTCTGCAGCCAGATACATCTTCATGACACCACCAATTGTGATGAGCAATTTCAGAGAAAAGTCCTGATTTGGTGCAGTTCCCTTGGGGTGGTGAATGTTCAGCGCACAAACGCTGGCGCTGGCATGTGTGTGTCTGGGTCAGAGTGCTGGAGCATCTGCAGGGAAAATAGGATGCACAGCAGGCATCTTGCAGGGAGAAAAACCAGCTCGAGTGGAATAACATTTCAAGGAAACAATAAAAGGGAACCTCCTCTTTCTCTGCCCTTTTGCAAAACATTTCAAGGTTCTGCTTGAAAGCTTCCAAAGGAAACAGGTGTCAGCATTTCACAGTGATCAAACAATAGATTGTTTCCTTCACGCTCTACCCAGAAACTTTCCAAGAAAATAGACTAAAAATTCTGCCTGAAGCAAATAATCCTACTCAGATTTGCCAGTTTCTAGGAAAATGGAAAAACTCCAGAATGAAATTTAAGGGCAGCAATAATTATAGGTGTCATTAATGTTCTGTCCCTAAAAATGTTTGGTATTGTTTAGATTTTCCTGGAATTTTAAATCCATAATCTATAATATTTCATTTTAGCAACCAGAGGAAATGGTTGGTGTTTTTAAAGCTTTTCTCCAGTAGTCTTATTTGCTGTTCATTATCTGCAGCTTGGTAGTGCACACAGGTCCAAACAGCATTGGAGCATCATGTGTTTGACATTTTATAGGTGTTTTGCTGCAACCCAGTGACATCCCCAAGGTCTTAGAAATATCAAGGCACTTAGAAGACCAGAAATAGTGATCATCTTGTAAATAAGGGGTACCAAATAGTGGCCAGTTGAAGCCTTTGCTCAAGGGCACACTAGAAGAGCTCTCTCAGAGCCAGCTATGGAGCTTGTATCTCCCAAGGTCTTACCCATAAGAGCATCCTTCCTTTTCCAGCTGTCTAAAAAGTGGGAGATAACTGGCTCTGCTGGGTAATTATGTGTCAGAGTAAAAGAATTTGAAATGTGGCACCCTTCAAGGCTCTTTTCCTTTCCCATTTCCCATGCTGTAAATACCAAGACTCTTGGTGAGATCATTACTGAACACAAGACAGAGTATTACCATTATGCTGATGATGCAAGATATATTTTTCTGGCCTTGTAGCTGCAGGGCCTGCTCCATGGGAAATTTTGAAAGACACTGTTAACTGAATGCGTCAAGAGTTATTCATCCCCAAACCTGAGAAGATCCGTGCTCTTGGCAGAGGTCACACACTTCAAGAGGGTACTCAGAAGTGCCCAGCCTATCACCACACTGCATATGCTAAGAGAGCCTTTTTTATTATTTTTATTCAGTTGCATTATTCCAAGACCCCACCACAGGACTCTTGATTGGGCAGCTGACGTCATTGCAGCTGTAGATTATCTCAATGTGATGGGCCATTGTGCCACATTATGTCCACCCAGCATTTTTTTTTTTTTTAATCAGCTGCTGTGTATTATTCCTAAAGATTTCACCAGGCTTTACATTGGCTATATTTAAGATCTACTCGCTGTGCTCAAAATTGGTATGTCTCTGTGCTCATACACCACTCACTGTTGAAAGTTTCTACCATTGGTTATGAAGTCAGCTGGATAGCTTAAATCTGTTATGACAGCCCTCCAGAAGAAAATTCCTTCTACATCACATCTGTTCCCATTTATCCATTCCCAGTGTTACGAATTTAGACTGAAAATATGCCTCTGCTTTCTTGGTTTTAACATTAACATACAACATAAAATAGCAAGTGTGACATACACACTTCAGTAAGTGTACGACAGAGCACGTGCTTGTGTGGAAGAGTACGTGTGCATATGTGCATTCACAACATACAGTGTTATAAAAATGTCATTAGAATTAAATTGGACGATGCAAAATCTGTACAAAAAATCTATTACATGGATTTCGTGATATCATTTTTATACTCCAATAATAATTTTATAAGCACTCTCTGAAATCCTGTGTAACTTTTCTGTTTGCTCTTGTATGTGCACAGTTGCATTCCAAATGTTTACCAAGATTATACTCTCTTGTACTTATAGATGTCACAGAATATGTAAATATTTTATTGTAAAAAGCACATACTGTGACTTGTGCCCCAGAGGGCATCCCCTAATTTATAAGGACTTGATGAAGAGATGAAGATGTTTAGATTTTATTTGATATTATTTATTTTTGATAGCATAGCAGGAAAACTAGTGTTCAGGGGATAATATTGATGGATTTGCTATGACAGATCTGGTATTTTATAAAATCTTCTACCCCAAAGAAATCTGTTCTCTTGCAGTGATGGCTCATGGGAAATTCGGATCACTTCCATTAGCAAAGATGCATTGATAACATCACTGTATTCAGATGTTGGGAACTCATTTTAGCTTCAGATTTATACAGTGAACATAAAGCATGAGGTTTTCTTGGATGGACTCAGAGTAGCCACTGTGCATTCCTTCCCAGCACAAAGATACTCGTGGTATTTATATTTTTCCTTCCATTTGTCCAGCCTTCCTTCACAGTTGCTCAGTCACCACCCTGTATTTTTCAGGGAATAAAGCTACTCTTGCCACCAAGAACACTCCAGGGCCCTCCAACGAGAAACCCCTTCCCCCACACATGGCCTTGGAGTCTCACATCTGCCTGTCTGAAGTCATTAATCCAAAGACTTCAATGGAGGCGGGATTCTCACGCTAACAAGCTGGCAGCTTGGGTATGTGCTCTGTTTCCCAGCTCCAGATAAAGCCTTCCCTGCAAGCGGTTAGAAAGAGCAGCCCCTCATTTTAAGCACAGCTCAAGTGGGTGACTCGAGCTGAACTGTGAGTGCTTTTCAGAGTCTCAGTCTCAAAACCAAGGATCTTCACAAACGTAAAAGCACAGCCCTTTCCTATTTAAAATATTAATTGAATATATTTTAAGAATTCTGTCCCTTACTGTTGTAATGTTGGAGGGGACATGATGGAAGCCTTAGCTCACAGCGAGGTACAATTCAGCCAGGCTCCAACTCTATGATGCACGTGTGTTTCACATGAAATGTGTATGTGGTTCACTCTACAGTAAGCCAACATTTTTCCAGCACCCAAATGAAATACAGTTTGACAGTGGCTGCTAAGAGCAAAGAAATAAGCATATCAAAACGGATAACATTCATTTCATGATTAGACTATAATAATTCTTAACTTACCGCCTCTAAGTAAGGCTAGAAAGAAAAATAAATGCCATTAGCTTTCTTTCAAACTGGAGTTATTTAAAAGGGGATTCCAGATTATTTGGTGGGTTTGAATTATTAGTTTTTTAAAACATTTTTAATCATCTCTTCCAGACAATAATATATTTTCCTTCTAGAAAATGTATAGTTTTCTCTGTTATTCAGGATCCCATGGAATTAAGTTCTTTGGGAGGTCAATGACACATTTCTAAAGCTCTTTCCAGCGACCAAACTGGATCCTTCACCTTATCTTTCAGTCCCTTTACACTATGAAGTACAACTATTAAAAAGCAGCTAAAACAAGGGAAGTGAGATTTTCCTGATTTAAGAAAATTGCTCGTTGACAAATGCCATCTAGGATGGCTCTGTGACATCCCTCAGGAGGAAAGAGGACTGCAGATAACAACCCAGAGCACTATTTCTGTGAGCATCCCTGAACCACAAAGCAGTTTTTAGAAGCTTTAGAATCAGTGTAGCTAAAAGGTAATTTACTTTAACTCTGTCCCTGTGTCTTCGCTGGCCTGATTAGCAAAGAACCACCACGGCCAAAAATTTGTCCCACTGTACAAGTGATTCACCCACCACTCAAGTGAAGACATTTCTGGTACAGGAAATGGCCGCACTCTCTGTGTCAAGATATCCTCAGCCTTGTAAAAAAACATCCTGGAATTTATTAATGGGCATGGCTGGCAAGTGCCTCCTCATGATATTTCAGTTGACAGAGACATTCTGGTAACAATGGTGCTTGCTTAAATTAGGGTAATCGCCGATCATTTTAGTGGAATCATACTAACTCATGCAGCAAGCTGAGGTTTCCACCTAAACAGACACAAGTGCTGATGCAATTTAGGTAGGAAAAGCACAGCCTACTATAACAGGACCACAAGCAGCTTTTACCAACACCCTCAGAACCCTTGTGTGGTCCAAGACATCTGGGATTCGTAAGGTCAGTGACAGAGGAACTGGCATCCCTGACAGCCTCTTCTCCTCAATGACCTGCTGACATTACCAATGACTTCATGCTATGTCCTCATTAAGAGATGCTGGCAAATTGGAACTGTGTTATAGAAGGCAAGAATTTCAGTCTTTAAAACAAATACGGAAAATTATGCTAATAGAGAAGATCAAGCTACGTCTAAAAGAGGTAACAGATATGTCCCTTACAAGGGCATAACATGAAAAAATACAAACTATAACCTCCAGCTGCTGAGGTGTGGTTAGTAGATCTCCCCGTTCATTGTTAACCTTCAGAAGCTATCAATTTATCATGGGATATTGAAGTGTGAGAGGGCAAAAAAATAAAAGAGAAGGAAAAAACAAGACATAAAACAATGGATAAGAGTACCCCAAACAAAAAGAAAATACTAAATTTGACAACTAAGAGTGCGATCCAAATTCATTGCAATGAATTGGAATATTCTCACCGCCTTTAACATGCTCTGGATCTGAGCTTTACTGACAACAAAGATGACATGAAAGGGAGAATGTGTATGAAATATATCATACAGTTTTAAATAACTCTTCTCCTCAGGATGATGTATTTACTTATGAAGAAGAAAGCAAAGAAAATATATGGAGTGGGCTAGTATCCAGGGGAAAGATGAACCACAGAAAGTGACTTGTATGAGCAACAGCAAAGCATAAAATATTGTGCTTAACCTCAATGTACGAATATTCCCCCCAAAAGGTGCATGATGACTTCAGTGATGAAAAGGAAATATATTCTTACAATTTCATTAGACCATGGTCAAAGTGCTCAATGGCTTTCAGGATAAAGTCAAGAACAAGTTAATGATACCAAAGGGGAGTGTTAAAAGCTATTAAAAAATAAATGCGAACATAGTCCAAAAGTAGGGCTGCATCAGTAAGAGAGGTGGGCAAAACTCGTGATTCACAGATACTTGTATTTATTCTTTGTTCTTATTGAAAATGGGTTTGTCAGAAAACAAGAAATAAAAAACTGCTATTGATAGCACACAGGTAAGAAAAACAGTTGAATCCAGCCAATTAGCCCAGGTTAAAGGCATCCCTGAGTGCATACTGGAAATACTAAGCCCTCAAAAATTACTTCTGAGGGATCGTATAGCATGGCAAGTATAGCCTCAAACATCAATAAAGGGAAGATGAGTTTTTTATTAAACAAGGAGTCTAATTCCAAGAATATTCTGTAATGCAAAAGAACTGAACAATTGCTGAGGGGAAGAATAAAATAAACTTAAAAAAACCCAACCCCAAAACACTCCTCTAAACATTGAAAGGATAATGGAACAATAAGCAATAAGCAGCAAGGGTTCATAAGGAACATGTCTTGCCAAGGAAACGTGATTGCTTTTTTGATAGAACTGCAGAAATCCTGGATGAAAGATACACAGCATGATTTTAATAAAGGATTTAACACAGTGTCTCACTAAATCTCCCAAAATGAATTCAAATTGCTTGGGATGTGAGCACTGTCATGTAAATTGAAAACAGGTTGAAGGATCACAGACACTGGCTGATGAGAAATGGCAACGGATTGCACTAAGTTGTGGGCAAGGATGCAGTGGGTCTCCTGCAAGGTACAAAGTTGTTTCTTGTTTTAATAACTTCATGAATAACCTGGAAGAAAAGGTACACACCATGTAAATGAGCTCTGCAGATGAAATTACAGTTGGAGTAACATTAAAGCAGCAGAAAAGAACAAACTAAAGTCCAACTTTAAAACCAAGAAGACAGCAGCTAGCTACTGCACTGGAGAAGGGAGTGTCCACAGCAGAAAACCAAATATCTAGTATAGGCAAAGCAATGACCTTCACTTACCCTCAGGAACGAAGGGCAGCACACATCTGAGGGTTTGGGGTGCACTTCATCAGACACAAAAGCTAATGTATGTTTTGTCTGCATATTTAGTAGTTTAATATGGCACAGGAAGGGAGAAAATCCTCTGTGTATAGAGGAAACACGAGGTTTTAAGTGTTTATAATTAAATGATTCTATGATTCTATGAAATACACTTTAGTATTCCAAAATAGACAAAAGTCTTGAGATGCACACAGTAGGGAGAGATGGAGACCACAACACCAGGAGATGACAACAGGGGCTGGGGACAAATAATCTGAAGTTGTCTGCTCCATGCTTTCCAGGGATGAGGCAGCCTTTATGCCATAGGCTCTCCTTCTCCATTTTATTCCTTAAGCTGTTCTTTCACTCGTGTTCTCGCAAGAGAATCCCTTCTTCCTCACTCATGATTTTTTTTTTTTTCTCTCAAACACCTTGACTTCTCTCCCTCTTTGTCCTTCGCAGAGTCTTTCGCAGCTCCCCATCCCCTCATTTTCTACATTTCTCTTTATAGCTGCACTGGCTGTTTAAAACCAACAACTGAGATGTCATTTGACTGCCTCTGCCACTCTGAGATTTATGTTATCTCCCAGTCTGAGCTGCACTGCAGGCGGGGTTGGAGGAGGTGCTGTTATGCTGGGCAACCTGGGCCATCCCAAGGAGAGCAATGCTTCCAAAACCTTTCAGATATATAAACTACTGCCAACTTTTGGGAATTTCTCAGTACAGCTTCAACTGGAAATGGTGGAGCTTTCATTCTTCCATCAGGTTCACCACGCCAGCTGCGAAACCTTTGCTATGGCCTCACAGATCTTCCTTAGTTCATGGATCACAACTTAGAAGTCACCACTGTTCAGGTCTTAATTTCCTTTGAGCTTCAGTTTTGCATTAAATAACAAACTAGGGCAAGAAGTGACTAACTGGAGCAATATTTCTGGTGATTATCTGCATCAAGGGCAGACTGACTTGAAGCTCTGAATACCAGTTAGAGCTTTTTAGGGTTTATAGTTCCAAACCACATGAGTTGAAATAGGCAGCCTTGGAGATCAAGAAAGGGAGGAGGACCACGGCCGTTTTTTCTGCACAGGGAAAGAAAAAGACATCTGGTAAATACAGGAAAAAATATTTCATATAAAGCAGATAGTAAAAAGCCAAAACCAACAACAAAAAAAAAACACCAAAAAACCCCAACCAAACAAAGAGTTATCTAAGAAATCCCTGAAATGCAGTGATCAAAAGAATTTCATCATGGTGGGCACTTTAGAAAAATCACTGTTAGGTTGAAAGCTGAAACTAGCTACCGTTTTAAAAGTCTCCAAAGGTTTAACCTGTGTCCATAAGACTCTTATTGCCCTTCTAGATTTCTTACTGACTGCAGAATCAAAATCTTGCATAAACTTTTAAAAATGAAAGGTTTTATCTGAATTTCATAGCCAGGCAAAGAAAAAACAGTCTTTGCATCTCACCTCTAGTACTGTAGATTATTGAGACCTTTTATCTGTTTGAGCACTTTCTGCACAAAAACCTGTGAAGATGATCACAGGTAAAAGGGATGATGCTGACACAAGAGACCAAAATAGAATGATTTGATGGGGATGGACATTACTCACGTGTCTTCACCCTCATTGTCTTAATCCATGGTCTATCAAAGATACTCACTAATAATAGATGCTCTTTCCCACAGATCCACTTTATATAAATATAACTTATTACCCAAGTAATTCACCTTAAAAAAAGTATTGATGACCTCTCTTTCCAATGATTGATGTTGTTGGATATTCTATATATTGTTCTGCCTTTTGGATAAAGTAGGACAGAAAAGCAGTAAGGCAAGTATCAACCACATTTTAGTTTTCCAAGTAAGACAGATCACTTGTTTCTTTATTACTAATAGTAATAGGGGTTTGCTGCTACTTACCTTTCAAAACAAGGACAACTTAAACAACACATCTATTTGGACTATGTGGTAGGAGCACTGATGCTTGCCCTTTAAAACAGAACTCAAACTTCAGCAAAAGAGAAAGGTTAAAAGGAAAAGTATTATAATTTAAAATGGGAAACTAGACAGGAATAGCAATCTATACTCAGGAGCCATCATAAGCTTTCCTAATGGACATCAATAAATGCAGAATCAGAATAGCAGTTACAAGAAATTCCCAATATTATCATTAAACTTTGAATTCCTTTTTGAATTTCAATTTCAAACTTTTCAACACTTTATTATTACAAAGCCCAACCCATCCATATAAGCAACGACAAAAGTCCTTCTATTGATTAGGGGATTTTGATCCACCTGAAATAAAAATTCCAATGATACCACATCACAGAAATTTTTATGTTCTCTCTGAACTCTGATTTTTATGACAAGAAAATACACATCAAAACCCAGTGAGAAGTAAGAAGACAGTATAAGCAAATCAGTCTTTTCTCTACAGGAAAAAACTTGTCCTATTACATTTGCCTAAACAAGGAAGGGGAGTGGAGTGTAAGGTAGCTAAGAACACTGTAGTTTAAAACCTGAAAAGAAAGTAAGTTATTTTGTGAAATTTACTCCTTTTCTTCTTCGTTGATGACCTCTTGAATATGATCCCTGAGGAGAACTGAAAAGGACAGCAATAATGCTGCCTCTTGCTGCAACACAGTAACTTGTTCAGGCTAAGAGCATCACTTACTAAGGTCATGAACATTGGATGTGTCAGAAAAACAACACTGCATGCACTTAATGACTATTTATTTCTTTATCACAGTTCAAATGTCATAGAAGACCAACAAAAAGGAATGAACGTATTTGGAAACCTTTCAAATTCCATCGTTTTATGTTTTTTCATGTAGGAATATGTTTATTGGTTTTCCTTTTATAGATTTTGGCAGCGAAAACATCTCTGAATTTTAGTTCCCTCATCTAACAGAGAAAAATCCTTTTTTTTTTTTTTTTTCCAAATGTTTTATAAATATAAATGTCTGTTTGTGGTTTGTGAGACTATTTCTAGGCTGATGCATGACTTGGTAGAAAGACTGCCAAAACATGTACAGCTCCTTTAGGAGAGAAGCACACGACGAGTTGTGAAAGCCTGACTGAACTGGAAGCTCTATCAGAATATGACACAGTAGGAGCTTTATCCTAAAGGAAGATCTTATCATAAGAAGTACCAACATTATTTGAAAGACATAGGACATATGGAGTACCCCCCTAAAAAGAACCCAACCTCCCCCCCTCCCCCCCCAAAAAAAAAGAAAAAGAAAAAGTCAACTCAGAAATTATACGGACTGCAGCAAAATTTCAGTTAAATAATTGAGACCAAAGAAACTGGGAAAACACAGCCTTCAGACAGTAACTTTCAGCATCTGACAGGGCAGCAATAGTGAGCAGGGGACTATCATAATGGCAAATTAATTGCTTTTAAAGTCAGCAGAAGAGGTCCTTTTCAGACTGGCAGAATTCGGAAATTACAGTGAGGTGCAGTTATACCTAACTCTATACAAAACTACATCTCAATGAGATAAGAAACCTCTAGGAAATATCATTCCCCTTTGATGTAAATGTTTTAGCAAGACAAAAGCCCAGAAGAACACTTTCATCACCTCCATATAAATACAATAAGCTCCTCCATTCCAGGCAGGGTGGTTATACGGCCACAAGCTACGAAATACAGGTTTTTTGCATGTGCTGCTCTTTGAACAAGACATATACTTAATGAAGTGAGAGAAATGTGACAAAATGTAAGGAAACAATAATAATTTAGGGGACTTTATTGTGTCTAGAAATCAATTTTCTCTATTGCAAAACAGGTGGAATGTTGACACTGGAAAACCTGTGCACGATTCAGTTCTGCTCTCACCATTAAAGGATCAGTGATGTAAACTGAACACTGCTTAACCTTCTTCTTCCTGATCCATATATCTTGCAGAAGTATGCAGAAGGGCAGTATGTCTGCTAACTGCTGTCTGCTCCTTCCATTTAAAAGCCAGAAGCAATATTCTTCAGTATCCTTTAAGAACAAGCAGCGAATTTATCATATCTGTTTGTAATGCCCTTTGGGACTCTTCAGGAAGAAAGGCACAGTAAATGTAAGCTCATTATCATCATTAACTCCTTTTATACACCAGCTGAGCTCAGAAGAAACAAATAGGAGAAAAATATGAGGGGAAAAAAAAAAGCAAAATATATTTACCATTCTCTTCTTGGTAGGCATTGTTGTGGTTTTTATCCATTCATAGATGGGTGGGGTTTTTTTAGAGAAAACTTTCTATCTATTAGGAAGGCTTAAAATGAGCTTGATCATTTAACTCCATGAGATGACACTTAGATTTCTAAGAAAGAAGAAGAAGAATAAAATGTCTCCATTTATCTTAAGGGACACTCAACACAGCAGTTCCTAACTTATTGCAGTTGTTCTCGTAAGCTTAGAAACACCTTAACCTTCCCACAATCACACCTCACCCACACGTGGGAGAGAATGGTTTCAGGAAAAGGAAAAGCTTTCCATTTGTCCTGTTTGTGTGTTTTCTGGGGAATGGTACAACACCCAGATGGGAATGGGAAAGGACTCACTGTTTTTAGCCATTGAAAGGTCACTTTTTTCATCCCTTCCAGGGTAGACGGTGTGCGAGCGGCACCTCCAGACAGCAATTTATACCACACACATTGGACATTAATATCAGATAAATGACCTCAGGAAGGCACTTTTCTCTCTCTGTTAACGGCAAGGTCAGCCTGGTGAGAACCTTCACTTAAAGCCTGCCTTTCTGCCAGACAGTGATTTTGTGTAACTGTGTTTTCACAGATAAACAATAATTAAAAATTTGTATGAAAGGATCCTTCTGACATTACAACTTGATTCAACCCCATTGAGAAAAAAGTGGTAACAGTCTGTTACTGCATTTGATAGATTTTTTTTTTTTTCCCATGGATGAGATTTGTATTTTCTTTGACTGTAGATTAACTTGGTTTTCTTTGTTGATCATTAACACAAAAAGGACGGGGCCCCAACATACAAGTGCATCCTACATACTACATACAACTGGCTCACAAGAAAAGAGTTTACAGGAGTATTAGATACACAATCCTGATTTCACTCCCTGAAATGCAGAGCTCTGGTAGCTTTGGCTAAATTTATGATTTTTGCTTAAAACGGGTTAAATTGGTGGTGTTGGCCTGTGGGGCGAATGCTTCTCAAACTGCTTTAAAAGTTTTAAACTTTTAAAACTGTTGGGAATGAGCTACACTAAAACTTAAAAAATGGAAACAACGAAACTTACAGTGAAATATTTATTATATCCAACTTTGGTAAGCTGAAAAGTCACCTGAATTAATTAAAAAACAGAGAAACGAGGAGCAAGAGCTGTGAAGTTTATTTGACTGTGCAAAGGCAAGAAACACATAAATGCTCAAAACAGGAAAGAATGATCTCCCTGGCTCTACAGGCACTGAAAATGTCTGGAGCCGCTTCTGGTGCTGCTCAGCTGCGAGGGTGATGCTTTGAACATCGTCTTCAAGGGCACCCTTCTGCTCCGTTTTGCGCCCTCATACGGGAACACCCCTTTCTCCCCCGCCCTGTGCCCTCTCCCCCCGCAGCAAGGTGCCCCCTCGNCGGGCCGAGCCGCAGCGCAGCGGGCTGAGGGCGGGCAGCCGGGAGCCCAGCCCGCCGCACGCCAGCGCCGGGGGCCGCGGCTGCCGCCCCGCTCCTCCCGCAGGGCTCGGGGTTGGGGGGGGGCAGGAGCAGCCCCCAGGGGGTCGGTGCCGGGGCTGCGCCCCCAGCAACTTTGCCGGTTCGTTCTCGCCGCTCTCCGCCGCGGTGCGAGCGCTTAAAAGGCGGCGCGGTGATTAATCCCGGGCAAGAGTTTTGCAAAGCTCTTAAACACCCTAAAGCTGCGCGCAGCAACCTGTTTTCTCCGAGGTTGCCGGAGAGGAGGAATTAGCTCCCGCGATTACCCGGAGAGGGGAGGTGTTTTTCCACAAGGGACCTCTCCTCGCCAATAAAGCCACCAACTGCCCGCAGCGGCGGGAGGATGTCAATAGGCAGCGCGGGGCCGGTGCTGCTGCTGGCGAGGAGGCAGCGGTCCCGGGAAAGGGCGGAGCGCCGGAGGGGGGTCCTCCCGGCGCTGCACTTGCTACATTAACTCGGCGCGGCGGAGACGGCGACACAACTTTCCGGGTCTGCCCCGGGAGCCGGCGAGAAGAGCCTCCCCGCCGCCCCCTCCCCAGCGCCGGCCGCTTCCCGCGGCGGACCCCGGCGGCGGCAGCGGGAGCCGCGCTCCGGCGGCAGCGGCGTGGCGGCTGC
>VXBO01007936.1:123060-139787 GCA_013400135.1 Rhinoptilus africanus
ACATCGAGGTAACGGCGGTGGCTGGGGGATGCGCCGGTCCCGGGCGGCCCGTCCGCCCCGCGGGGACGCGGCCCCCCGAGCAGCCCTCCCCGTCCCCGCTCCGCTCGGCTGCGGGCGGCGGCGGCCCGNGAAGTGATTCAGGAAAGTGGAAGGGGGAGGGGGGACTGGGGATAGGGTGTGGGAAGGTGGTTGTAAAAAAAAAAAAGGACCATCAATGTGATTATGTGCTCTTAATTTATACTTCAGCGTTCAAATCTCACACTTATTTATTTGGCTTATCTTTTTTCTTTTCTTTTTTTTTTTTTTTAAATAACCCCAGCTCCATTTAAATCTCAGCTTCTTGGCGGTAGTTCAGAGGCTGTGTTAAAGAAGCTGCCAGCCAGCTGGCCGGAGTCCTGCCAGCAGCGTTCAGGTTGTCCGCTTTAGTTATTCCCTGGAACTGAACACTGACGCTTGGTGCTAGGGTGGTAGCCCATAATTCTGGTATTCCCAAAACCTGATATTCAACATTAGTCTGCTGTCCTGAGAATAAGATATTAGAGGGACAAAAAAGAACCAACTCACTCCAAAACCCCCCAAAATCCAGCCCCCCTCAAAACCCAAACGCAACTTTTTATTATTACACAAAATATCACTTTCAACAGCACATTAGTATACAGTAATACGTAATTAACTGTCTACTGGTATTTTTAAGTGTTTAGAAAGGTTTGTGGCCACTAAATTGCCGTTACTTCTTTCCTGTGTGATACACTTCGTTAGGGGTGGTATTGGACAAAGGGTGGAGCTGTGCTACGCTTAAAGGATTCCAGGCCAGTAGTATACCACTGCATTTGAAAAACTCACAATACAACTTCATCTATTTGCATTTAAGAAGACGTGAGGGAGCAAATATGTATTTGTTGAGAAAATGGTAATACTAGGAGCTTTTAAAATTTCTGAATTGGGTTTTGGGGCTACTGTGTGAAGCAATAAAATAAGTAATACTGTTTCAGTTAAAGTGTAACCGTTTCAATTAAAGTAGCTAGTGTAGTTTAGGTGTTTTCAGGACTTCCTATAGTGACTTTGCGCTTCCTAACGTTTTCTTTTTGGTGCATCCACATACGAAATAGAAATGAATCTAATTAAAGATCAGTAGCTGAAATGATTTGCATGGCCACGCCGTTCTTCAAAATTAGTTGCTTATGCTCTGCAGCTTTGGGCACTAAAGAGTTTGTCAAACTGAAAGCAGCTTATCGGAAATGTAGTTGCCAAAATTCAAAACTGTAATCCTGAAAAACGTTCAGCTGCTGCTTTACTTTATGCTTTAATGACACCTTATTTTTTCACTTTAAAGTTCCGCAGATGTCTAGAGTTGAAGTCTTATTCAAGAACTGCCACCAATCCACTCGCGATGGACCAGGAGCATGGTGCCTGTCTTAGGCTTAATTATTACTGGGGTCTCAAAGTGAAACATTCTCATTGTCCCTGTAATTAATTTATATCTAAGGTACAGATCTAAAAAGATATAGCCTTGGGGTTCTGTGTTGATCCCAGAATGATATACTTTTCACTCAGTAGTTGTTAAATATAATACTCGTATGTAAAATTCATCACCCTGGGAGCAGTAAGTAAAAGGCTGGATTTCCCCCTCCTTTGTAAACTGTAGCCGTGAGAGGTGGATATTGAACCCCGCTAGGGGTTTATGCCTCTCCACACCTTGTCTTGAGCTTCGTGAGGAGGATGCTTTCCTGGAAATGAAGATTTGACCCTGCTGAGGCGGAGGAGGGAGATAGAGCAAAGTTTTGCCACTTTCCAAGTGTTGCTCAAACCTCACAGGCGCTACCCAGTGGCGCTGACACCACCAGGAGCGATGCAGATGTGGAGCGTGTCATGAAATCTGCCCCGTGAGCAGCTGCTGCTCTGTGCTCTGTCAAGGGCTGTGCACAGCGGTGCGCGCATCTGACGGCTGAATTAACACTGTCGTCTCCCTCGTTGTAACTCACCTGGGCAGGCTCATCCCCTTCCCACACAATGGGAGAGGGATGAAGTCTTCTAGCTTCTTGTGAGGAAAACTGTAGACAGCTATGTTCAGGAGAGGTTTCCAGACCTTCATGGAATACAAATAGAAGCATATTCCTCAAGATGGACAAATTTTAAGCTGCTTTCTGTGTTTTCCGCAAGTTAGCCCAGCATTTTGTTCTTTTATGTGTGTCTTTTCTCCATGTCCTGCTTTATTTATTTATTTGTTTGTTTGTTTGTTTGTTTGTTTATTTAATTATTTTGCATGCCAGTTCTCCTCATGTGCTGCTTAGGGAGCTCCTTGTCTCACCCAGAGTCGTAGATGCAGAAACATATCACTTTTAAACATCAAAGACCCTTATTGAACTGAGCCCTCTCTCGTACCAGCTTGTACTTTCAGAACTAGGGAACGGGGAATGTCTGGTTACCCAAAGCAAGTGACGTGGGGATCACAGCATTTTAACATAACTCAAGCATGCTTTGTATTGTGTTTGAAGGTTTCGAGTGATCCCAGTGAGGAACCTTGAGTTTTCTTAGTTCAGCCTCTTGTGGCCAATTGTGTTTTATTTGTGCTGTTTAATGGGCATTGTGCAGAATTTCAACAAAACATCTGTTGCCGGTGATAACACACATGCATGTAGTCTGGGGAAATGTTTTATGATACTTTCAGGCGTGTTTTTGTAGGTAAATGTTGAGCTTCGAGCAGTGGAAGGTCTCCACAGTATTTAGTTTAAAGGGCAGTTTTCCCATACCTAATAAAGATCTGCTGTGATCAAGTACATTAAGCAGTCATTTCAGCCATATATTGTATCACAGTTTGGTCACTTCTAACTACCTTTTAAAACTATGCCTTGGCTGTGCTTGTGCACGTGACTGAAGAAGAAACTGAGTAAAGTAATTCTTCTGTGCTTCTCATGAGGTCTTTAGGTGATGAGAGTGTAACTGCTAGGAAGCAAAGCTAGAAAGACAATTAGTAGGAGTGGAGGGAATTATCTCCACCAAGAACTTCACTGGACCCTGATGGTGGCACTCTCCTGGAGGAGCAGTTTTGAATGCACTGAAAGGGAATTGAGAAGGGAATTAAAACAACTGGGGCAGCTACTCTGCCCGTACGGGGGAGTGGAGATGTGCTTCTCCTTCGCAGTTTTAATCCTCTACTCAGCAATTCTTAAAATTTTGCCACTTTTCTGCATATAGTTCTGAAGTCTAGCTTTAGGCATGCATGTCTGAAGCATTTTCCTCTACAAATGTGTTTATGTTGTCTTCCATATACTTTTCTCAGTATTGCTCAGAATCAGGAGATGCAGGGTAAAGGGCAATACAAAGATAGTGGCTTTGACTAATTCCTGTTCCATGAGGAATTAACCAAATGTGAAACCCCTTCCTTTTTGTTTATGTGCATCCAATCTTTAAAAAAAAAGGAGTACAGAACACTATAGTTCTAGTTCCCCTACTTATAGATTTATGCTAGGCCTTGATAGAAACAAGTGTGGATGTAGACAAAATCAGTAGTTTTACTGTGCTTCTAAATATTTCACAGCTGTTAAATACAACAGTCCTGTGAAGCAGGATTTTAGTTTTTTATTTTAATGCTGGAAGCCTGTAGTGAAGAGGTTAAGTAAGTTATTAAGGCTCAGAGCAGCTTGCTCAAGATGACAAATGGATTGTGTCAACTAGGACTAGAAACTATCTTTTGGGCTTTAAAAGGAAGCTTGCTTGAGTTGTGTGCCTTCTGCTCTTGGAGGTTACGCTAGAAGCTTGATGAGTTTGGGGGGGGGATGTTGGAAGTAGACATCACTTTCTATGCCGGCAGATTGAGAGAAGCTTCTTATAGCGGAGTAAGAATTTAGAACTGGGGAAGGGTCTGGAACACAGGTTTGCAGAGGCTGATTTACCATCTTGCGCGGTCCAGCGCAGAGCAAGGAGTTGCCGAGGCCAGTGATGGTACTGAGCCCTGCGCTCAGTGCTGGTAAACGTGAGCTCCTCCGCCTTTCTCATACCCCCCACAAAGAAGAGAAAGACAAAGTTTGTGGTGTCCTCATCTGGACCAGATCATGCACAGGAGACTGGCTTGACCCTGGAGCAGGCTGCCAGTGAAAGCCTCTGAAATCTGATGCCCAGTCTCTGCAGGTGCCTTTGACAATCCATTTGTGGCATTATTCCTCTGCCTGGTGGGCAAGTACCAGCTCAGGAAAGCTATCGCAATTAGTATTTTTAGTTGAAAGCGTACGGATTGATTTGTCCTGGAATACAAATTCCTCTCTTTCCCTGGAGCTGACCCTCCAGGGTAATTTGAGGTGAGGCTTTTCCCCCTTTCTCTCTTTTACTTGGTAGATGAAAGTGAGAGGCACAAGGAAAGTGGCCATCCTCTGCCTGTTCCAAAGCTGTCAGAAAAGATCCTTATTTTAAGTTTCACTACAGGGAAGCAAATACATTTTTTATGGGAGTTTCTAAAAGCTGTGTGTTATCTGTCTTCTCGATGCCTTTTGTTGTGTGGCATCTTCTTTATGTCTCTTCTTTGATTCTAGTCGGAGCTGGGCTCCTGAACCTCCCCTAAGTCCTCTGGGTCGGAGGCAAAGCTCCTCAGAGAGGTTTGAGGTTTTAAAGCTTCATACCGAGAGTTTTTTAGGGCAATGGCTACACGTGTCTTTTACTGAGCAGAATATCTTCATCACTTAGCATGCAATAAATAAATAATTAATTATTTAAAACAGAAGTGTTAATATATCTCTGCCTTTTAGGTATTAGCGACATGATGATAGTAGCTGCCATGTTGGCTGTCTGTCTGTCTTTCCCTCTGCAAACCCTGTCCTTAGGGGCTTATAAGTTGTCCATATCAACTTGCTTTTGGCTTAAACTTTGCACGTGGCCTTTCAGCATGGAGAGGAATTCGTGTCAGGCTAGGTTTAAAATTGGGTCAGTAATATTTAAGTTACATATGTGCAGAGAGAAAAAGGCAGCATCTGCTATCCCGACACCATTGACTCGACTCTGAGCACTGGGATGTCATTTCTCCGTATGACAGGATTTTTCCTGCAAAGGTGGAAGAAGCAGATTTTTAGCAGCAGTTCCAAGTTGTTAATATTAAGAATTAGTGCTGGAGTCCCTTGTCTAGCGTGATGAGAATTTGATCCTTAGCTGAGAATGGCATTCATTTCTTTACTTAGAAAAAAAAAAAGTAAATTTAATTTACTTTTGTAGTAGCATGGTAGATTGCGAACAGGAAAATGAACAAAAATTAAATCCTTCTCTGTTTTGCAATTTTTCCAACCCTCTGGATAAGCATGCAGTATACTAATGAGTATTTCCAGTGCCCTGATGGTCTGTTTGGCTTTCCCTTCCAACAGAATTCAAGAGCAGCTCTTGGAAGTGGATTCTGATTCTGAACATTATTATTCTTAAGATATACAGAAGGAGAAAAACACACAAAGCACATGTGCCTTATGTCTCCCTGATATGAATGTTGATAGTACTACAAAGGAAACAACGGTATTGTACCTATTGTTCCACTTGTGTGGGATGTCTCCATGATAGTAGTTTCCAGAATTGCCATCTTTTTTTGCCATGTTTTAGATAATTAAGGTGATGTAGATTTTCCTCCAGGATGCTTAAGCTAATTGCTAATGTCAGAGGGGTACCCTGGCCCCAGTACTCCTTAGCTACTCCATTACTTCTGTTGCACCACAGTAGTGTTTCAACTGAGTGACCCTTACCTATTTTATAGCATAAACCCATTAATGTTTAATAGCACTTCATGTAAGAAACATATATAGAGATATTACATTTATATATTTTTATTCTTTTATAGTGATGACTGTCATTCTTGGTGTTTGGGTTTGGGTTTTTTGTTTTTTTTTATTAAAAGAACAGAGACCAGAATCTGGATAAACTTATGATTGCTTTCAATGGCATGACCTTTTATTTTGCAGTAGTCCCGTCTTATTACTGAAGTCTGTACTGTAAGTGTAGAGTAGCACAAAAAAAAGTATTGAAGTCTATACTAACTTTGTTAATTTATCTTAGGCAAAACTGAAAGTCTGCAAGAGCCACCACAGTATGTTGCGTTAACATGCTCTGAAGCTATGAAGTTAGCCATAATATGACGATAGACTATAATGACTTTGGGGAAAAAAATAGTTGTTTATATGATATAATAGGAATGGATATAAAGAGTCTACAGAGTGTCACTCAGAGCTTAGAGATGGCTTGGCTTCTGGTCATCAACCTTTTCTGTAGTTCATCTTTCCTATTACAACAAGAAAATATTTTGAATACTCAGCCTGCCTTGTAACAAAGGAAGAAAGGGTGCCATGTAGTTTAAGAAAAACTCTCTGTTGTCAACATAAAATATATTCTGTCTTGGACAATCTGGCTTCAGCTGGTAGAAACAGCCACTTCTCATAACTTTTTTGTTTCATCTTATTCCATATAAACTCAATCTACATTGTGTCCCCTTGCTTCTCCATCAGAAGGCGTGCTCGATGCTGGAGATGATTAATGGTTGCTCTCATTTCCAGCCTCGGGTTGCTCATGGCTGGTTGATTCCCACTCTGTTATATTCACTGTCCTTCAGTTTAAGTAACTTCTGTATCGAAAGATAGGCTTATTTGTAGATAGCAGCAATATCAGTTCTTGGTCTTCATCTTAACTGGATTGATTGTCCCAGCCTCTCTTTTGTATTCACCCACAGGTTTTGGTCTTCGTTGGTTATTTTACCCAAGTCGCCTTTTCTGATCTCGTTTCTGGTTTTGTTTTTATTACCTTTATCTAGTCAAGCAGGCATTAGTGAGAGAGAATTCGAAGTCTTATTTCCTCTGATATTGCTGATAGCACTACATCTGCACTGCTTCCCTGATCAGCCTGAGGCTCTGCTCCTAAAGGCCAGGGCCAAGAGCTGTAGGACCACAGCCAGAAGAAGTAGGACAGGCCAGGGAAGGCCTGGGAACGTTTCAGTAATTGTTAAAGTTGGTGAAAGGGGAATGGGTATCTTGGAGGGATGGAGAGAAGAACTGATGCAATTAAGCTGAGCACTTCATGAATTTACTGTTGTTCTCTCTGCCCTCAGTTCCCCAGATGAGTTTTGTCACAGTTGACTAAGAGCTGGTGAGCTAATGACCAAAGGTTTATGCAGTGTCTCAAAGGTGCATGGCTGTGCCCACTAACACCCCTGGCAATGCTTTTAAAGGAGCAACAGCGTGAATTGACTCTGTTGTAACAGTAACGTCTTCTTTAGTGCGTGTATGCTGTAGTTGTTAATCCCTTCAACAGCGGTTCTCCACCCAAGTGGTGTGGGCACCTCCTCAAAGCAGGGGTTACTTCACCACCTCCTGAAAGCAGATCGGTGGTCATTCATTTCAAAACTTGGGGGCTTTTCTGATATCATCTAGTAAGAGAAAGATTTAAACTGGTGTCATCCTGAATGTCTAGAAACTGAAGGACACTCTTCATAGGACCATATGGAAACAAATCAGGTGACTGATGATCAAAAACTATTGAGCCTGACTTGCCCTTGCCTTGCCTCATTTCCTGCCAGGCTATTGGAGTTAAGACTGCAACAGCATATCAACATAGCAGAAAATCATCTGTTACAACAAGAAGAGCATCATTGAACTCCATGCAGCTTTGCAGCACTTTATGATTTGTTAATTTGTCCTTTATCTACTCCCCATCAAAAGAATTATCGTTGTTCTGTAGTTATTTCAGGGCAATGTAATGGGCTAAAAAGGAAACTTCTCTGGCTTCTTTCACATTTTCATCTTAACTCTAATTAGTATGACCCGATTAATATGCCTGGTATGGAGAAACACCCCTAAATTGAAATGGTATGAACGCGCAGAACACGTGTCCCAGTTCTCGCCCACATGGGTTGTGAGCAGCAGCCGTTGACTTTGCTGGCTATTGCTCATAGCATGCCATGTGGGGTAAGCAATCAGCCCCTTAAATGGCTGTACTGCTTTTAAGCAAGTCAGCTGGAGTGAATCCCTGCTCATCTGCTTGGGAACGTTTTTTTGGGGGGGTGTGAGCTTTTCCATGGCATTACTAACTCCGTTAATCTACAGAAAATAGGAAACCATTACCTGTTCCAGAGGAACGCTAGATTTGTTTAGCTTGTTTCATCAGTGAATTCACGAGAGAGTTTTCAAAGCCATCTTCCACTGTTCTTAGTTCTTTACTCTTGCTCTATTTCACTGTCTTAAACCTCCAAGTTGTTGGTCAATTAATGTGACAGGAACCCCGTAGGTTATGTTTGTTCGTGGTAGACATGTCTTCTTTCATTAGTCCAGCCTTAACAGCTGCAGAGTTTTAATGTCTTAGCCACTGTATAACAGCCTGTTTGCAATGAAATGCTGTGCGCTGGGGGCGGGGGAAGAGGCTCACGTAAAAGCTGAGAGGGAAGATGTTAATATACAAAACCTCAGATTTTCTTCCGTTCTGCTGAATTTTTATTCCAATCCCTATTCATTCCTGAGTCTCAGTTATTTCCCTGTCTCCCGTAATCGTAGGGACCTGAGTCCTGATCCTTTTGTTATTCAGGTTGGATGTTCTGACTAAAGGTTTTCCTGTCACTCGTAGGAATTTGAAGACTGCACACATATTTAAACGTTTTGGAAACAAAGTCACTAGACTTGAATTTATAAATCTGGCTCTCAGCAGTGATACATGAAAATTATTTTTCATTAACTAAGTTTATCACTGTTCATTAAGATTTCCCTGTAAGTGTAATTTTTCTTTAATTGTTTTTATTTTTTTACTGTATTTACCAAGCTTTCTTCGAAGCTTGTCAGGCAGTTTAACTTCCTAAATCAATAAATTTGCCTATTAAAAATGTTTATGGTACTACTTTGTCAACATTAAATATTCCTACAACTTAATTAGTAAGAGATTGCATCTTACTCATCTTTCAGGAAGCTGCTTCAAAGAATTCCCCAACTAAGGCAATGCCTGACACATCTAATCCCAAGTGCCTAATATTTCTCAGTGATATTCAATTTTAGCAATCTGATATGGCCATTAAATATTGAAGGCCAAAATTAATGATACATTTATATAATTGTGCATAATTGTACTATCTATCTTTGCAGAACTTTTTACAAGAGATACATAAACAGGAATATTTCAAAATTATGGAAATCAGAAAGTGCTTTTTAAAATGTACAGATGTGAAATTTAAAGATATAATTGCACATCAAATTTGGGTAAGCAAAAATTAGTGAACTGCCTACTATTACCCTAGATTTTCCAGTTAATTGCACAGACATGGGGTTTATTCATGTTAAAAGTAATTATTCTTTAAATTTATTAGGAATTCTGTTTAACAGTTTCCTTTCTTTTGCATCAACACATTTTCAGCATAACAGAAGCATGCAAAGCCAAGAAAATAAATGAATTAGAATGCAACAGGGCACCTAATCTTTCTCCAATTTAAGCTAATGGGAGTTCTGCTTTGAATTTGAACTCAAGTTGAATTTATTTGAAATAGAATTAGGCCAAAATGTATATAGTCTTCTTGCAAATTTGTTTTTAGGAAATTTAATTATAAACAGGATAAAATGATAGGAAATTATGCTTTGTGGCAGTACAAGACTTCTATTCATGCATAGAATGATGGTCATTAAAGCTAGAGAACATATGCATAGCTCTGTATTTGCTCCTTACAGTGTATAATTGAGAGCTCCGTCTTTAAGTCATTTGAACAAAAAAACTTCTGCACTTTCTCCTGGCCTTCAGTACACCCTCCTACAAGATGTTTTCTATGAATTAAGCCTAAATTTTCCAGTGATTTTTTTCTAAATTAAATGTTGAATATAGATTATTAAAGCCTAACTATAATAGTCGAGATAGTTTTTGCACAGGCTCTGAAAGTATGAAGATTTCACATTGTCTCTTTGAACTCACAGTATAGGATGACTTTGTGTGCCTACATGCCGTCTTACTTTAACTTTACTTAAGAGCCTAAATCCCAAAAATCAGTTACCAGACCCTACTTCATTCAGTAGATACTTAATCTGCAGGGTTCCAAAATGTTGTAGATATGGAAGGTTTTGCTGTTATGATCCCTGCATGCTTGATGAATATGTGATGTGAGCATAAGTTGATACCTCTGCTGAAGGAAGACTCTCCCATCTCTTCCCTTTTGACTTAAACTTCAGCTCCTGTGGTGAAGCTGATCTTTCCGAAGAACACCCCTTAGAAAAACCGGGGGGAGGAAGGGTTTTGCATATTGGTCAGTTCCCCAATTTTTTTTTCCTCACAGTGTTGCACAGATGCTTGCATGGGCCTTCAGGGGAAGATGACAGTGAGCTAAAATAAATATTTGTAGGCAGGAAAAACAGAAGGATACACTTTCTTGGGATGGATGCTGGATGGTAGTTCAGCAAACACTGGAAGCCAAGTTATGTCTATGATGCTTTTTTTGATGGTGCTCAGCACCATGATGTTTAATTGTCTTCTACACTGATACTTCTAAATTAGATTTTCCTTTGCCTTTGTCAGTCTAGAGGCTAGACTTTACTGGTGTTTCAGAGTACAAATTGAGCTCTCTTTAACTATGAAAGAGTATAAACCTCTTCCAGGGAACAGCTCAATGGTAAAAGCCTTCATCCAATGTACAAGAAATTAATTCCCTCTTCAGCTTGAGTGAGTTCAGGCCTTCATCTTCCATCTCTAAGAAGATTGCCATCAACAGGGGACCAGGGAACTTTTGAAGGAGATGAAGTTTTCGCACTCTCCACTGAATAATGGACTGTACCCTTGTAGCTGTCCTCTTTTATCCTTTATCCTTTTTCCTTTTTTTTTCCTTTTTCCTTTTTCCTTTTTTTTTTTTTTTTTTTTTCTCTTTCTTTTTTTCCAGACAGCACCTGTATTAACTTGCATGCCCTCTTCGTCTCCCCAGGTGGCCTCTCTTGGAGTAACAACATTCACACTCTGTGCCCTCTGCATCGACCGGTTTCGTGCCGCCACCAACGTGCAGATGTACTATGAGATGATCGAAAACTGCACCTCCACGACAGCCAAGCTGGCCGTCATCTGGGTGGGCGCGCTGCTGCTGGCCCTGCCGGAGGTTGTGCTGCGCCAGTTGGCCAAGGAGGACCCGGAATACAGCGGCCTCCCGCCGGGGGAGCGGTGCGTGGTGAAGATATCCACCGCCCTCCCTGACACCATCTACGTGTTAGCTCTCACTTACGATGGGGCAAGACTCTGGTGGTACTTTGGCTGCTATTTTTGTTTGCCCACCCTTTTTACTATTACCTGCTCCCTGGTAACAGCAAGGAAAATCAGGAGGGCGGAAAAGGCCTGCACAAGAGGGAACAAGCGACAGATTCAGCTGGAAAGTCAGATGAACTGCACAGTGGTAGCTTTGACCATTTTATATGGGTTTTGCATCATTCCCGAAAATATTTGCAACATTGTGACTGCCTATATGTCCACAGGGGTCTCCCGGCAGACTATGGACCTCCTCCATCTCATTAGTCAGTTCCTTTTGTTCTTTAAGTCCTGTGTTACCCCAGTTCTCCTTTTCTGTCTCTGCAAACCTTTCAGCCGGGCCTTTATGGAGTGTTGCTGTTGCTGCTGTGATGAATGCATCCAGAAGTCTTCAACAGTGACCAGTGATGACAATGACAATGAGTACACCACAGAACTGGAGCTCTCTCCTTTCAGTACCATCCGTCGCGAAATGTCCACTTTTGCCTCTGTGGGGACTCACTGTTAATTGTCCTTCGGACTTTTCTTTCCCGTACCTTTTTTTCCCGTACCTTTTTCTTTTTTCTTTCTTTTTTTTTTTTTTTTACTTCATACTTTTTTCCTTCAAGCAAAATGCAAGGAAATAAACAAATTTATTATTAAAACCTACTCTGGAAACTAGTCTGCATATTAACAGTCATGCTTTGGAAAAGAATTTGTTTGGTTATTCAAATGAAAGAAAGAGAGAGAAGGAGAGCCAGCACTCAGTTTTAAATCATTATATTTTGTATGGTGCTAGGATTTTATTGGTTGGGGAGAAGAATACATATCAATCCACTTTTATTTAATTCCATAGTTTGGGGTGGGTTTTTTTTGTAATCACTGTAAAATGATTATATAGACATTGTGGGTTTTGCAAGATGTTTCATGTAAAAGGTGTGGTGGAAATATTTGAAGGTAGTTTTAATCCAATTACTGTACACTATCGTGAGAAGACTTGGACTTCAGAAGTTTTATAAAGTAGCATTTAAATAAATGAGGTTTTATTATTTAACTTCATTGTCAATCAGCATTTAACAAGGACACCTATAAGTAGTAATAAATTTTTTTAATAAGTAAAAAAAAAAAGTCTTTGCTTTGCATAAAATAATTTAAAAGGCCATATTTAATTTACCATTCATGTACTTACCCTTGGAGGCTATAATTACAGTGTTTAAGGAAGATGATTATAATGATATTAGATTTACGAGTGAGTTTTTTTTAATGTATATTATGAAGGTTCAATGTGCCTCACTGAAAATTTCCTTCCTAACCTGCAGGTATACAAAACCCAAGTTATTTTGTACTTCTTATGAAGGAAGATTTGCTTTCTCACTGAATTTTGTCTTGCGTGGTTTCAAAATCAAATTTCTTTCCAATTTTTTATTGGTTTTACATTGAGTTTATGTCCTCAGTCTCTGTATACGTAGCTCCTACTGGCTTCAGCGAGAGTCCCATTGCAGAGGAAGGCATTCTTTTGCCAGAGGTTTGCTGACAATAAATGTGAGGGACTGAAACATGTGGAGAGTGAATTCCTTCTTTTTTAAAAGACATAAACACACTTGGACACTTGGGGCTTGACCCAGAGCCCATTGCAGTCAATGGAAAGATTTCCATCAATTTCAGAGGGTTTTGAACCATGCTGGCATCTCCTATTTATTCTGGGATATGTAGCATGAATATTAATCACGGGGGTTCTGCATACGGATTATAAATCACGCTGCTCTCACAAAGACTGCTATTCACTAGCAGCTCGCAGCTCTGAAGCTGTTTTTGAGAACCACGGTGTGTTTTGCTGATGGCTTCTTGCTGTCCGCAGAGTTATTAAAATGAGGGTATGTCAACACTGCCAGCAACAGTGCCATACAGTAAAACCTGAAGTTGTTAGGAACAGGCCAGGTTGGGTCCTGGAAAGTGCCTATCTGTACCAGCGGAGATTATTTGCCCCACTTCTTGGCTGAAGTAGGCAGGCTGTTCTTGGCAGGCAAGCTGGCTCATATTTACACTGGGCAGCGGGCTGAAGTGTAGACACATGCTAAGGAACTGAATTTGTTATAATTAGCTTATCTTTTATTACCAATTAAATAAATAATACAATTGCAATAGAGTGTGTGGAAGTAACATCCCATGCATTTTGTCCTTTGAAATTAACAGTGACCGCAACTGATGTAGTCTTGCTTCCCAATACCTGCTTCTAAATGTTAAAGAACTTGTAACTTCTGGAAAGGAGTCTATATTTTTATTTGTAGATTCTGGACTTAATATGTTTAACCTTTGTATCTGCTTGGGCAAGCAGTATTTCTTCTTTTTCCTTACCATTTTAACCTGTAACAATTTCAACTGGAAAGCAGTTGAAATTAAATAACCTGAATATGAATCCATATATATATATATATGTACACACACAAACATATATATGCACTTGAGTTCTTTTTCTGATTTTTAATTCAGACATTGGACCCCAGCAAAGCAATCTGCTTTAAGCACAGGCCTAAATTTAAATATGTGTTTCTGTTTAGGACTTGCTAAAATACCTACCTTTTTTAAATCGTTTTGTAAGATGGTCAATCACTTCTGAAGACTTCTTTATAAAGAGCTGTCCCTTCTTTATGAACCCTTCGTTAACTTCACATTGCTTGATTACATTCAATAAACTATAAGAGGTATTAAAATTAAAAGATAAAACCAAAATCTCCTCACTGTGGTGCCTGTGTGTCCTCAAATGCATATTCCTATTGCTACGTTTTGATTTGTACTCTTCTTTTTTAGGCACCAGTATTTATAAAGAGTGGGAATAAAAACCTCCCTTTTCGTAGGTTGCTTGCTGGAATGTTTCTCTCAGCGGCCTTTTCAGTCCGAGCATGAGCAGTGGCTCAAGGGCCTGAGAAAGGAGCAGCAGAATGGGAAGAAGCACTTTTTTTTTTTTCTTTTAAAGAAGGAAATATAGAAATTACTTGGGAATATAAAATGATGACATTTCACTAATTTGAGTGCAAGACCTTGTGCAAGTGCCTTGGATGCTGGGTGCCTTCAGCTTTCCCGTCGGCAGTGGATAGATGTAAGCTGTGCCAAGGGGTGCTGCTCGCTCGCAGATTAAATGCTCTGTGTCCTGGAGTGGTGCAGTTTGCTTCTCTATTGAAACCTTTCCACAATATACGTATGCTAATCCTACTGGGGAAAAAAATATCAGCAAAAAAAGAGTTTTATAAGGTCATTGGAGAAAGTAGAATTTGAAGATCAATAGTGCTGTGTTTGGAAATAACCCTCCCGCTTGTGTGGTGGAACATTCTCCAGCCTTGTATTCAGCGGGGCTTCTTTGAACCCAATGTAACCTTGCCTTTTGACTCCTGAAAGAGCATTTTTCACAGCTATTTCTCCCCCCTGCCTTGGACCTCCATAGCAATTGGACATGTGAGACACCCTTTTATTCTAATTTGTTCTCTAAATTGGTTAAACTAATCCCACATTAGCCGGTTTGCATTGTCACAACCATTCTGATGCAGGCATGGCTTGTTAATGCATTTAAGTGTCATGATAAATGATTCTTTTTGTTAAAGATGGGGTACTGCATTGCTTTTCTTCTTACTTTTGGGACTGGTGCTCTGAACTCATGAAATTTTCCTGGTATTTTCTTTTCGTACTTTCTTTAATGTTCTTAGAAGCCATTGGAATCCAGTTCTGTAAGACTTTTGTCTATTAACAAGATGGCATTTAATGGACTGATGAATGAAGATTTGTAAATGTTTATGGCAAGGATTTAATTCTTTTGCATAAAATAAAGAAACATGCAGAGCATGGTAATCAACATAAAAGAAGAGTGATGGGATGGAAAATTAGACTGTGAGGTAGGAAAGCCTTACACCCCTCAGGTATGTAAACCTTTAATACATTAGCACTTATCATCCCAGCGCTGGTCCCATTAAGAAACTAAAAGCCATAAAACTGTAGTATGAGTTCCAGTATCTCCAATGAGATCTTGTTTCATGACCTGTATCAAAAATATGTTTCTTACTTTTAGTCGTCCGATTCTCTCCCCCGTCCCAACTGGGGGAGTGAGCAGCCGACTGCATGGTTCTAGTTGCTGGCTGGGGTTAAACCACAACAATATGATCTTTGTGTAGGCCGAAGTACAAATGGTAAATTACTGAAAGATATTGCTCAGTTAGAAGAAATCTCTTATTTTACCACTTCCAAGATAAATTCCTGCATTCAACTTTCAATAACTGTAAATGACGTCAGTGACTTGCTCAGGTCCTGTTTTGTCACTGGGACCCAGATGTAAACTTCCACAGCTGCTGCTCCAGCAGCTCTGGGAATGGCTTCTAAAGACAATGTAGAGGTTTACAAACATATTGTCCTACATCTCTTCCTAAGAAATTGTATGATGTTAGGCTACATGGTGAGACTGTCATATTGTGCTCCTGGCACTCAGAGGTGAACTAGATTCTATGAAACGCATGTTGCTATTGAAACTCTGAGTAACTTCTCCAAATTAATTAAACAACCAGAGCATTCAAAACCTCTCCTAGGATCTTTAAGACAAAGTCTTAGGCATGGTACAAATACATGCAACTTGCCCTATAGGCACCTAACTGTTCTTGGTGTTCTCAGATACATCGCAGAGCTGCTTCTGGATTATTTTTTTTTTTGCCAAAAAAACCCAAGACTCCCAAAACACTTAAATCATCCCCTTGTTACTATGTTGGAATTAAGATTGAAGGCAAAATTGACTCCAAATGAGTCTGTGTCCCTAGCTGGGCCTAGTCTTGTGTGTGTATGGAAAGCACATCCAAAGTGACTGCAGACTGCCAGTACATACAGTCTTACCACAGTAGCATCATCATTTATANGATGGAAAAGCTAGATTCAAGTCCTGCTCTGCTTAATTTATAGCTGAGACTTGAATATGATGGTTCAACATCCCACCAGAAAGGCAAAACCGCAGTGGTAATCAATATGCTGGTGAAAAGGTTTTTACCTCTCCTGTTGGAGTTGTTCCAACTTTTTTTGGCAATTAAATATTGAAGTAGAAGCTTCAACCTCAGTACCAACACCGCAGACCTAAGCCACTGTGCTGTAGAAATAATTTCTTTTGTTTACTTTCTGCTCCAGAGCATGTTTCTAGGTGGAACCAGCTCTGTCAGAGAAGTGGAGAAACTGTGATTCAGAGTAGCTGGTAGGTTGGTTGGTAAAGTGCTCAAGTGAGAAATTAGCAGTTTTCAAGTGCCTGCACTAACCCAGACACTTGAACTCTTTTGGGATACCTAAGCTACCCATGGCCTTATTGTTTCTTCTGTTGTAGAAAGTTGTTTCCTGGATGGGGAACTTCCCACCTGCCTGAGCAAATAGTCCATTTCAGGTGACTAATGGCAGCGTAGTCAGAATGGTGTCTTAAGCTTAATGGTAGCTTAAGCAGAAGGAAATCTGATGTTTTCATCATCTGCACTTCTCTCTTGCCCAGCTCTGTCCTGTCTAAGTGTTGGTTTCTGAAGGTCTTTCTTTTTTTT